>JAAGNO010027637.1:40307-83619 GCA_033439905.1 Ceryle rudis
GGGTGTCCTTTAGCTCTGTGTGACATGCAGAACATAGGAATGTTGATATTCATAAAGTGAAACTTAATACAGTTAATTGCAGAAGGGCTTGGGCACCTGAGCTCGCACTGAAAATAACTTTCCACTTGCTATTGAAAATGTCCTTCAGCATGATCCCTCAGAATGATTCCTTACTTGTTGTCTGCAATTCTACCATTTTAAAATGTACAAAAGTGTATAATGTCATGTACAGGCATTCATACAATTACATTACTTCTAATAATTAAAACTTAACTTCTTCAGAAGTAGTTATATTTGCTAAGAAAGCTGTACAGTTAGGTTCGTGAACTGTTTCTTAAAGGTAATGAGAATCTGGCACATTAACAGTTTCCTGATTGTGTGAACAGAGGGATGCCACCTTTCTCTTTGTGTTTCAAAATACCTTCAATGAGTCTTGCTTTTGTAGCACCATTATCAAGTTTATCAAAGCCTTATTTATTTCTGCTTGGCTTATTTGGAAGTAATGTAGAAGCAGCAGTATTTATTTTACGGTCAACACAGTGTTTGCGCAGATCTGCACAGAAATGCCTTGTGGATCGTGAAGCAGATAGGATAGTGTCTTGGCCTGCTACATAGGAAAGTTGTTTAAAAAAATAACCCAAACAAAACCAACCCTTATGTCTGTGGGAAACTGTGGAAAAGCTGTTGGGAAGGCTTTACCAACAGGAGTGGGGAAAGGTAGGGAAGCTTGAGCCAGTGCTCACACTCACCGCTTGTTGGACCTGCTGTTGGCTTTTCTTTACCCTTTGATGCTGAAGAAGAGCAGACCAGGGAGAGGTGAAACAACTTTCTGCAGAGCTTGTGCTGCATCTGAAATTACAAAAATTATAAAGATAATACAATAACCACATTTAAAAGTCACCCACATGCTGTATTTTTGCTTTAAGCTGGCGAATTCTGACATCTGTGTTATGGAAGTTACTTATTTTGCCAGTTCAGCCAAATTGCTGTTTATGTCTGAAATGAGAAATGGAAAAAAGCTGCACTTTCTACCAATGGAAATGACTTGCAGCTATGAATACTTAAAAAAATTCAGAGATTCAACTTCAGAATGATTGCTGTAGTATTCTGCATATTAATCATGTTGACAGGTTTTGATTAAAATGCTTGTGAAAGTGTAATTTAACTATAACATTTGGGTATTTAAAACATTATTGAAGAACTGAAAATGAAAATGAGGAGTTTAAATAGTTGTGCATGTATGCAGCTAGAGCGTCTCAATGGTTTTAAGGATAACATAAAAGACTCAGAGGTTTCTTAGCTCCTGAGCCATACTGAAATCCTTTGAGCCAACTTATTTGTTTGAATTCTCCAATACCTCCATCTGCACTGTCAGTTTTGTCATCTTCAGTTATTCTTCAAGCTAAAAGTATATGTAACTATAAATCCTTTTTCTGATCATCGATGGCTGAAAAAATAAATGCTTGTAATAAACATCAGTTATTCTGTAGTGGTTAAAATGGTCTCTTGGTTGTAGTTGAGATACAGTTTCTCAGTACATGAGAAATTAGGAGTCTGCAATACTTTCTACTTACTTACCCAGGGTTATTACTCTTTTCATGCCATCAAGTAATTTTTAGCAGCTCTCTGTCAATGCAGTTTCCTCAGTTGAAGACTGAAGAGTACATAGTAAATGCAGGTTTTCAGAAATAATTATTGTGGGGTTTATGAATTCGGTTAAAATACTGCTTGTTTGGATCTGAAATGTACATGTTTTGCTTTCATCAAGTTTGTGAAAACTGGATACCTCTTTTGCTGTATTGGAAATGCTGCCCAGAAGCCTGAACTGTAACTGACTCAAAAAACTGAAAAACTTCGATGTTCATGCCAAACATAACTCGGGCTTTGGCTCTCTCAGTGATCACAGCAGTCTGGGTAGTAGTACCCTTAGATTATTCTTATTTATTTTCTTCAGAGATTACATGTTTATTTTCCCCCTTCCTCTGCTCATCTGTATTGTAAATTAACCCCTGAAACCAACTGTCTCTGTATTTTAATAACATAAATACGCAGATATACTTGCATATGAAAGAATGTCTCGGTGTTTGAATGTCATATTTGCTACTGGTGTAATATTCAGATACTAGCAAGTTCTCTCATTATGTGTATAGCTTTATAAACATAAACATGTTTCTGTAAGTTACAGTAGTTGCTCCTAGAAGGCAAACATACTTGGCAGCAAGAAACTGCGGAATTAAGAAGTCTTTGTTACTACAGACTTTTTAAAATTTTGATCAAAATCAAACATAGTGTGAGTAGTTACAACTCCTTTATTTGCACCAGAATACACCTATCAGATTGTTTACATTCTTTCAAAAAACATATGGAATGGGTTTATGTGAGCTGAGTTAATGTGGTGAAATGCACTGTGATTTCATGTGGGTTTTTTTGTCTGGTTGGTTGTTTGGTTTGTTTGTTTTGGTTTTTTTTAAGCCTCAAGAGATCAGGTATACATTTTGCTTTTAAAAATGCATTCCTAAGAAGATACACAAGGAAAACCAGGAGTACTCCATGTAATTGTCATTCATCTGAAGAACTTTTTCAAACGAGCTGTCATTTTCTTTTTAGTTCTTTTTGTAAAACTTACCAATATGACTTGGAAACAGTAAGAGTGAGGAGTGTAATACAGTTATAACATTTTGAGACAGGAAATGTGTTGATGTTGCTTCAGTGAGTTGTAACATTGGAGTTAGGACATTCTCTTACCTTGCTCAGCTTGTTGTCAGCTTTAAGAGTTGAACAAGAGGGAGCAAGTGACAGCATTCCTCTAGATGTCTTGGGCATCTGGGTGGATGAAGTCTCTGCCTTGTAGCAGAGGTCCACAGGAAGCTCTCCTTGTGAGATTATTTCAACACTGAAGAGCCTAAGAACCTAAGGATACTTAAGACAGCAGCATAAAAAAAAAATTAAAAAAATGGTTTGTTTACTCTTGGTACACTGATCAAATGACTAAATAAGCTCTTCTGTAAGAAATTTTGCAAAGAAAGCCTTAGTCTAGGCTTTCATTGCAAAAACCATATCCTGTTTTTCCGTGCTCATCACAGTAACAATCTGAAGTGAGGCAGAACAAAATGAGCAAAAGGAGCCCAAAGAACCTCAATTCTGCTCTTTTATGGTTTTGGTAGTTCTTTCTTATACCTTGCCTTTATGTTCAATATGTTTATGAAATTGTTGATGTACATTTTGTGAGGTGACCAAGATGAGAGATTTTGTTTCCTCTAATGACCTAAGTTCTCTTGTCAGGTCATGTAGGATCTAATTTCAATAGAACAGTATTAACTGCACTGATTTTAATTTAATTAATTTCTTGACAGAAGTGAGTGATTCTGTTCTTTCCTCACATTTTTAATCAACTCCCTGTTTCTTGTGGTTATTTTGAACCAGCTCTGATACTTACCGGTACACATGACAAACTGTTGCAGCTTGCTAAATCTGCAGAAAACAATTCAGTAAAAAAAAGAGATTTTTTTGTTTCCTGAGGTAGTGAGGTTAATTAACTTAACTGTCAGGTGCTAATGTAGGTCTGAGGAGCTCATGTGGAGAGAAGTGAGATGGATCTAGGACAGGAAGAGAGAGGAACAGAGAGGACAGAAAATTCATGTTTTGAAGAGAGTTTGAAGAGGGAATTGTTTTAGGTCTATCATGAACTATGCAATTAGTTGATTTGAAGTAATACAGATTATTTTTGTTTTAATATTGAGCCTAAGACTTGCCTTTATGTCCATATTTCTTTAATACAAGAATTTCCTTAGTTAAAAAAAAAAAAAAAAAAAAAGAGTTCTTATGCAGATGATCTTCATATTTTTCTTTCCTCCTCACTGTTATTTATAATGTTGTGTTAACTCAGTTTGGCTGGGGTCAAATCACCACACATTGAAAAAATAAGTTTCTCTCAAAATATTTCTGCAAACAGCAGATCTGCCATGAATACCAGTTCAGGAAAATATTTAAATGCTGAGCTCAAATATAGTGATTCACGCCGAGTGGGAGGCCCTGTGTTTTCCAAATAGCTGATGTTTTGTCTTCCTCCAAATGCCTATTATTTCAGCTGAGGACTCTTTACTTTGTCTTAAATACAACTGCTCAGTGCTGTGTGCTGTTAAACAGCGGCTACAGCTCCATTCAGAAACTATTGTACACGATGTGATTTAATATGTGCTGTTTCTGCAGTGTTTGGGATTCTGTCAGCTGAACTGCTAATTACTTGGAGAGTTTTTTTCTTGTTTTGATTTTCACGTGCTCTGCAAGCTTCAGACAGCTGTGTTAAAGCATCCTAAAGTGCATCTTTTTTAGTGAATTTGGGTCACTGTGTTAGTAAGAATCTTCTAGCAATGGCAATACAAAAGGTACCGGCTAGAAAGAATGTAGGTACTTGGCTGGAGGAGAGAGGCTCTGAGTGGTGACTGTCAGCAAAATCTTCTGCTCAGTTGTTGATTCCAGGAGAATTAGAGAGACAGAGGGTGCACCAGGGACATAGAACTCCTGCCTTCGAGGACATGACGCCTCATGGTGAATTACCTTTCCTGTCCCACCTTGCCTCTTCTTTCTGTCCCCTTTTTTCCCTTTTTCCCACCATCTTCCAAAGAAGACTCTCACTCACTCTGCCTTTAACTGCATGTAACTTGTTAACTCAATGGTATATTTTGTGCAACAAAAATGAAACACTGTTGATTTTAGTTACCTGTTAATTTCCTTCCTTTTTTCTACTGACTCACACAGAAAACTTTCATAGCTTCTTTCATAATGCTGCATCTTATGTTCTGGAATGAGCTGGCAGCTCTACAGAGGCAACCTATATATAATAATTAATTCCTTTTTCTGTGTTTGCTAAAACGAGTGGTCGTCTTTGTTGTCATATCAGTTAAAGATATTTTTTCAAAAAAAACCCCTAAATATTTTTGCAATAAAAATATCTAATATAAAGAGAAGGATAATATGCCAGCAGGACTAGGGAAGCGATCATCCCCCTGTACTCTGGTACACACCAGTGAGGTTGCATCGCGAGTATTGTGTTCAGTTTTGGGCACCTCAGTAGAAAAAAGGACCTTGAGATGCTGGAGTGGGTCCAGAGAAGGGCAAGACGGCTGGTAAAGGACCTAGTGAACAAGTCTTATGAGAAGCAGCTGAGAGAACTGGGGTTGTTTAGTCTGAAGGAAAGGAGGCTGAGGGGAGACCTTATGGCTCTCTACAACTACCTGAAAGGAGGTTGTAGAGAGGTTGGGGTCAGTCTCTTTTCCCAAGTAACAAGTGATAGGACAAGAGGAAATGGCCTCAGGTTACACAAGGGGGAGGTTTAGGTTGGACATTAAGAATAATTTTTTCACTGAAAGGGTTGTTAAGCATTGGAACAGGCTGCCCGGGGAAGTGGTTGAATCACCATCCCTGGCTGTTTAAAAGTCATGTACGTATGGTGCTTAGGGACATGGTTTAGGAGTGGGCATGTAGAGTAGGGTTATTAGTTGGCCTCAGTGATCTTAAAGGACTTTACCAACCTAGATGATTCTATTATTCTGTGATGCTGACATTTTATTCATAACTCATTTCCTGATCTATGTCTGCATTTATATCTCTAAAACTACAGGTGAAACCTTAGAAAAGAACCAAATGCTGATATTACCGTTTAGAAATGGAATGTTTTAAAATACTGCCTTAAATATTTGTGATTTTGTTTTTTTTCTTTGCACTGACCTAACTATATCTAGACATACCTGAATGCTTTCTTAAGTATAAAGAAAATCTGTAAAATTGAGGCTTTTTGTTTTGCAGGTTTCTGAAGAAAAATGCTTCGGAGTTGTAATTAAATAAAAAAAGCTTTGATTTCTTTTTTTTTTTTTTTAACCACTTCCTGAAATATTTTGCAATTGCTGATGAATTGCATTTGATGAAGGGAGGCAGTTTTCATACTCAAATTGGCTATTTAAGTACCACATGCGCTATAAAAGCAAGTCATCAATGAGTTGTATAGTGACAGAAGAGTAGTTCACTCTTATGTTCGTCATGAAGATCATTAGTGTGTCTGTTCTCATCATAAAGCATTGAATTATATTGCAACTGTTGGCTACAGATGTACATTAAATTACTTCTGAAACAGCTTTTATTCTATATGACATGAAATAATAGTGTGATTGAAAAAATCCAAGGAAATGAACCAAACTCAGGCATGGCCTGTGCACTCACCTACTCACCAATAATTGTTCAGAGTATTGCCACAACATGGACCTTCAGATTCACAAACATGTCACTTAATTCTGAATTTACATGCCAAAAAAAAATCAAAACAAGCTCTTGAGACAGTGTACGTAATGTCAGTCTTGTTACTACACGTATGTACAGATACTGCCATATTTGCTAGGCTCAGCATCCACCTTGTTTCTAAGCCTGTTAGGGATTAAGTCAGTAGGTATTCCTGGGGCTGTGGCTCCTGTAGACTGTGCCATCATAGCCACAAAGTATGTGAGTTCCTTTGCATCTTGTTAAAGCTCAGCCATTTCCAGTCAAAAACTTGCAGTGAGGTGCTGGGGTTGAGAAGAGGTGTCTTGTGCTCTGCTTTTTATGTAGTTGCTTGGTTGGCAGAGCACTCACATCGCACTGAGTGATTGAGCTCTAGTCCTTTTGCCTGGGGATCTTCAAATGTGCAGCTCCTGGTCTAATAGGAGCTCCTCATGCTCTTAACCAATAGGATGGAGCCGCCTTCCATGCTGCTTCTGAACCTCTGGTATATAAACATGAATGGAAATTCTGTATGGTTAGAGCACAAACAAGAAGCAGCAGGATTTGTAACCTCGGGAGGTGGGTATTCTTCTGAGAGGGCAGAATTCAGTGTTCAGGTCCCTGCTGCACAGACTATTTATACATTTTGCATTCAAGGTTACCAAGTGAAATCTTTCTGGAGTAATGACATCAGGGACTTTCACTTCCCAGACAAGTGCTCTAAAAATTTGTCATTCTGCCACTTCCTCTTGTTACCATTGTCTTTTCTTTGTAAAGTCCTCTGTCTCAAACAAAATGAGCGCCTTGGTGGGCTAAATACAGATAAGGGCCTTAATTTTCAAATCCCAGTTAGATTAACTACCTCGTGAAAGCTGCCTGTGGCTGTGTTAGTTGTGGACAGAGGCAGGATTGAAGACACCCGTTTCTGAAGTTTACATTGGCGAGTGTAAGGACCATGCTGTATTGGCAGATGGACCATCCTGCACAGTGCTCTACTTGCAGCCCCTCACTTCCCACCTTGGGGAGGTGTTAAGTCCCTGCCTTGGGCTCTTACGTTTCTTCCCAAAGATTCCACTCTACTGAGCACCTATACTTCTTGACTACTCAGAGTTCTTGGTAGCTCCAGGATTTAATGTCTTTTGAAGTACTGCTTTCCTCATGGTGTCTTCTGAGGCATGGTTTATTTGGGCATTTGCAGGTCATAAAGTTAACTCCATCCTTTCCTTTACTAGATGTTTACAAACCTTGCACTATTCATTGTTTCCTCTGTCATCCTGTTCTATTACATTATCAAATCTCTGTTTGAACACCAGTGTCCCTATCAGTACCTGTGGTTATTGGCACTGCTTTATAAGTAATTTTGTCATAAAGTTGAATATATTAGAAGCTTTACTGTTCAGGAATGATGTGCTTATCTCTCACTGTCTGATTCAAGATTCTTTGTTATCTCCAGAATTCTGTTTTGTACATAGTACTTAGTCACACAACTATTTCTTTGTCTCTACCTTGAGAGTAATAAAAAAACAACTTATCATGGAGATAGTATTCCCTGCTTGCTCTTTTCAGCTGTTTTCTCCATCTGTCTCTGTCTCTTAAGTGCCATAGATCTCAGATGGGATTATTTATGGTTTTTTAAACTGCTAGATACTTTGCTCCTGGATATAGTAAACTCTTTGCATAGTCTTCTGAAGAGCAGGCAAACTTCAAGGGAAGTCCTGAGTTAAGATGTTACGTGAAGACTGACACGGTCTTCATTGTGTGCGAGTTCCTAGAATAACTCTGGAAGTTGTTTCAGCATGAAAATTGTGGCTTCTGCCGTGGACTGAATTATGCATTTGCACTGTAGAGCCAGTCTCACTTCGATCCTCTTGAGCAGTACCAGGAACACTCTTAAGTCTTGTGAATGCTGAGAAGTCACTCCTGCGTTTGTTCAGGTACATAGAGTTTTCTGATGTGCCAGTCTTTTTGATTCAAGACAGACCTAAGGCCGTGAGAGATCTGACCCAGTTCATGAATGCCACCTCACTTCCAGGGTGAAATCCTCCGCATCATACAGCAGAATCTGTCTGCATCCTTCTCCATACCAGACTATAGCTCTGAGGCTCACAAACCTGTTTTATATATTTTGTGCACACTGTGCAATTTCATTCTCAGTTTATGAGTGAGAGTTTATCAGTTTATCTTCTGTTTCTTTTTAGCAGGTTGATAATTCTGGCCAGTGTCCTTGGAAACATATCCTTTAAGTTGTTCTGTTTATGCAGATTGATTGTGACTGCCATATCTCTGTCGTGATGGGGACTTGCACAGGCAATCTGGTAGCTCAAGATCATTGATCTCTGAATGAAGGGTGTTCTGGAGCTCAGAGATGTGAGAAACTCAAGAGCATTTTAAATTTTTTCTTCACAGTTGTCACATTCAGACAGTGATGTCTACTGCCAGCAGGCTTCATATGAATAAGCCAAGTGGTGAGATTGCTTTACCCTGCAGGAATACAGAATACTGTTGAACTGGCTTCAGATTCATCTGGCAGGCAAGCAAAATAGTCTTACAGGTGGTAGGTTGAATTATTCCTCTGATCCGCATGTGTAAAATCCAATTCAGTCTTTATGTAACTATAGAGTTGGGAATGTACTTGCCTTGAGAAGGACCTGTTTACATCAGATGGCACCAAAAAATGGCAGGATTTTTTCTTCTTTGCCATTCAGTGTCTTGGGTCAGACACAATCCTGATCATAGGGAAAGGCATAGACCTTCCTTCTGTTTGGTAAATACTGATCTTGGCCAGGCAAGGTAATACTTCAAGGCTTTGATGGTTCTGATGTCAGGAGGTTATCTGACAGCTGTCTCTCACTGAAGAGTTCAAGAAATACATTCCCCTTCTGGATTTGTGACTGAGAAACCTGGAGCATTAAGGACTTTCAGCATGCTTCATTCCAAGCCCTAAAATGCTGGACAGGAGTGTCATTGCTCATTTCTGTGGGGCTATCCCTTGCCAGTTTTTCAGGTTAGGAGATGTAGGTAGGTAGCCAGACAAGAAACTAGACTCTAAATAGAAAAATTATCTTTGTAAACAAAAATCACGCTTGTAATTTACTTTTTTTTTTTTTTAAAGTAAGGAAATTTGCTTTTGTTTGAGAGCAATCCTTAGGCCCAAACTGCACGTAATGAGATTCCAAGAGCCAACCCTGTGTGGTATTCATGGCAGGTTTTTGATCTGGAGTTGGAAATAAAACAGGCCTCTGAGGGGTTATTCACTTTTACTGGTCTCTCGAGAACCTGCGTAAAGCAAATTCTGCTATCATTAAAGGTTCAAGAACTGTATGGTTGATTTTCTCAAACTTAGAACAGCAAATATTAAGTCTGCTTGCTTTGCTATTCATTGTCTTCGATGAAGATTTTTCAGATGCTTATAAATTAAATTACAAAACAGGATTCTGCATTTTGAATTTAATGAAATTAAACATACAGCACATATGCCCTGAACTGGAAATGCATTCTGTAATGGATGGTTTTTATTTAAACATCTGTTCAGCGTAGCAGTCATTTCAAGTTTTCTTTCCCTTTCCTTTCTGCCATATAAGCAATGCTGATTTGCACTGGAATGTACTTCAGATGTAAACCTATTAGAGGGAAAAAAATCAACATTCTTTTTGTATGAAGCTGGAAAAGTAATTTTTTTGAGCTGTAATCAATAGTGTAGAACACTATTCTAAATAGAGTAGAAACCTATTATGTTAGAAAACATAAAAAGATTGTTTCATGGAAATAATAGTTTGGACTAAAAGCTTATCAAGACACATGATGCTTTTAGAAAACCAGCATTTTTTCAAGATCAGAAAATGCAGATAATGAAAGCACACCGGTTTCTTAAATTCAGTTTTTATTAAATGGATTATAATTAATTCATCTGTTTCTAATTTATTTGTACTTGTTTGAATTAATAACAACAGCAAGTAGAGGTAGCTAAATCACCTTTGGTTCTTTCGTTCTTTCCTTTTTTTTTTTTTTTTTTTTTTAAATTTATGTAATGGCTTATATATGCAGTATTCTACCCTAGCTTTCTCTAGTAAATGAAGATCTCTGGGTTATTTAGTTGTTTTAATAGCAAAGGTGAATCACTTTTGCTTCCCTTCTTGACCAGGTTTGCATTTGCCATTCAGGTTCTTTCTAATGATACACAGCTTCTTTGGAACCAAACTAGTCCTCTCAGACAGTTCACTCCTGAGTCCCTGTACTTAATATTTCCCGAAGCTCAGAACTTGTAGTGAATTTTATCTGCTTCTGTTCAGTTGCTTGTGTTTTGGTGTAGCTTCTTAAAACTATTGTGGCTATTTTACTGGTATAGTGGGATGCACCTGTCAATGCTCTGGACAGTCTGTGGGAAGAACGTGGACGGGTGTGGTGAAGAAGGGAACTATGAGTAGTAAGTGCTGTTAACGGCTTGTATGCACAGATTAGGACTGTGTTCTATGGATTTTAGATTGTTAATTGTGTATTAATATTTCTCTGGTGTTCATGAGTACACTGTCAGCATAGTTTTAAGGCATTATATTCTGTACTGATAAAGTTCAGCAGGTATCTGTAGGACTGTATAGGGACTCGGAGGAGGGCTTATTTCCTACTGCCTTGGCTGAGGAACCCATTATCTCTGTAAGTAGGTTATTAATAATAAAATGCATTTATACAGCATTATTATTTCATTAGCATTCAAAACTTGCTTTGATTTTGTGTTCATATAAAATACTTTTTTTAAAAAAAAAAAGACTCTGGAAGATTGCTTATACAGTCAAGAATAAGTATTAAGCCATTATTAGTATTTTTATTTGTGATGATTCCAGTAAGAATCCTGTTCATCACACAGATGCTAGACCATTTTGAACTACTTTATGAGCTTTCAGCTTTAAACTGAAACCTCTTTCAGTGTTGAGCAAAGTCATACTGATACATGTTTTGTTTTTCCTCCCCCTTGTTTACCAGGATGGTACGAAACAAAAGCGAGAACGGAAGAAAACGGTGTCATTTAGCAGTATGCCAACTGAGAGAAAGATCAGCAGTGCAAGTGACTGTATAAACGCGATGGTTGAAGGGTCTGAGCTCAAGAAGATTCGATCTAACTCTAGGGTGTACCACCGATACTTTCTTTTAGATGCAGATATGCAGTCTCTACGCTGGGAGCCTTCAAAAAAGGATTCTGAAAAAGCAAAAATTGATATTAAATCAATCAAAGAAGTAAGAACAGGAAAAAATACAGATATTTTTCGCAGCAATGGAATATATGACCAGATATCAGAAGACTGTGCATTTTCAATTATATATGGGGAAAACTATGAATCGCTGGATCTTGTTGCTAACTCAGCAGACATTGCAAATATTTGGGTTACTGGCTTAAGATACCTGATTTCTTACGGAAAACATACTCTAGATATGATAGAAAGTACTCAAGATAATATGCGGACTTCATGGCTTTCACAAATGTTCAGTGAATCAGATGTAGATAATTTGGGACATATACCCTTATGTAATGCTGTACAGTTTATAAAAGACTTAAATCCTGGTTTAAAAACTAATAAAATTGAACTAAAATTCAAGGAGTTACATAGATCAAAGGAAAAAACTGGTACTGAAGTAACAAAAGAAGAGTTTATTGAAGTTTTTCATGAGCTTTGTACCAGACCAGAAATCTATTTTTTGTTGGTTCAGTTTTCAAGCAATAAAGAATTCTTAGATACCAAGGACCTCATGATGTTTTTAGAAGCAGAACAGGGTATGGCACACGTCACAGATGAAATAAGCCTTGAAATTATTCAGAAATATGAACCAGCCAAAGAGGGCCAGGAAAAGGGTTGTCTTTCTATAGATGGGTTTACGAATTACCTTACTTCACCAGACTGCCACATATTTGATCCAGAACATAAAAAAGTTTGTCAAGATATGAAACAACCTTTATCTCACTATTTTATAAATTCATCTCATAATACGTACTTGATAGAGGATCAGTTTCGAGGGCCTTCTGACATCACAGGTTACATTCGCGCTCTTAAAATGGGTTGTCGAAGTGTTGAACTGGATGTATGGGATGGTCCAGACAATGAGCCTGTGATTTATACAGGGCATACAATGACATCGCAGATTGTCTTCCGAAGTGTAATTGACATTATTAACAAGTATGCATTTTTTGCTTCAGAATACCCTCTTATTTTGTGTTTAGAAAACCATTGTTCTATTAAGCAGCAGAAAGTGATGGTACAGCACATGAAGAAAATTCTGGGGGACAAACTACATACACAGTCTCCAAACATTGAAGAGTCTTATCTTCCATCACCAGAATCACTTAAAGGGAAAATACTAGTTAAAGCAAAGAAGCTCTCCTCTAATTGTTCTGGACTAGAGGGAGATGTTACAGATGAAGATGAAGGAGCAGAAATGTCACAGAGAGTGGGGAAAGAGGGGATAGAACAGCAAAACTCAATGACAGGAAAACGGTTTCAGCTCTGCAAAGAACTCTCTGAGTTGGTAAGCATATGTAAATCGGTTCAGTTCAAAGAGTTTCAAGTTTCATTTCAGCTCCAGAAGTACTGGGAAGTGTGCTCCTTTAATGAAGTCCTTGCCAGCAAATATGCCAATGAGAACCCAGGAGACTTTGTAAATTACAACAAACGTTTTCTTGCGAGAGTTTTCCCCAGTCCTATGAGGATTGACTCTAGTAATATGAACCCTCAGGACTTTTGGAAATGTGGATGTCAGATAGTAGCAATGAACTTTCAGACTCCTGGCTTGATGATGGATCTTAACATTGGTTGGTTTCGACAAAATGGAAACTGTGGCTATGTCCTTCGGCCTGCTATCATGAGAGAGGAAGTGTCCTTCTTCAGCGCGAATACGAAAGACACCGTGCCTGGAGTTTCGCCTCAGCTGCTTCATATTAAAATCATTAGTGGGCAAAACTTTCCTAAACCCAAAGGATCAGGTGCCAAAGGTGATGTTGTAGATCCTTATGTCTACGTTGAAATACATGGAATCCCTGCTGACTGTGCAGAGCAAAGGACGAAAACTATGCATCAGAACGGGGACAACCCAATTTTTGATGAAAGCTTTGAATTTCAAATAAATTTACCAGAACTAGCTATGGTGCGTTTTGTAGTACTGGATGATGATTACATTGGGGATGAGTTTATTGGGCAATACACTATTCCCTTTGAGTGTCTACAGACTGGTTATCGGCACGTTCCTCTGCAGTCTTTAACTGGTGAAATGCTAGCACATGCTTCCTTGTTTGTGCATGTGGCCATTACTAACCGAAGGGGTGGTGGGAAACCTCATAAGCGGGGCCTGTCTGTGAGGAAGGGCAAGAAATCGAGGGAATATGCTTCTATGAGAACACTGTGGATTAAAACAATAGATGAAGTGTTCAAGAATGCTCTCCAACCTATTCGGGATGCCACGGATTTGAGAGAAAATATGCAGGTACAGTTTTTACAATGAATTTTGCAGTTCTTGTGTATTTTTGTATAATGATGCATATGGAATATATGTTTTATTTAAGAGTCTCGCTGCATTTTGTAAGTATATTATTCAAGTCTAATGCTGAACATCTTTAAAAACAGACTATGTCAGAGTAGTCTTCTAGTTGATAACCATCTACTGAGGTTACTTTGGATACATACCAGTAATTTGTTGAATGTGAACTGGAAATATGAATCCAGTGTTAGAAATCAAGCCTGTTGATTCATCCTATGTCTCTGGAGGAATGTTAGATATGCACTAGAGGGAAGTATGGCAATATTTTAGTTTTAGAAAATTAAGTTAAATAGAAATGCAGGGGGAAAATACAGATAATAGAAGATGAAAACTTTACTTCTTTTGAGAAAACTTACTGTACCCAGAAGTATGTTTAGCATACTTTCTTCTGTTCACTGAGGTTTTGGTTTTTTCCTCATTCACAAATAGAAGGCAGTACTTTTCAGAATGACTGTCTGCCTTCCGTGATTCTTCATAGCAAAAATGTTAGAAATACATGGAATTAGTGCTAAGGTATTAGAAGGTAACCTCTAGAAGGAATTACCTTACCTTAATGGTCATGTATAGTCAACACACTGAATTTCAGAAAAAAGTACATGTTAAGGGGCTGATTTTTTAGAAGCCAAGAGATCCCCCTTCAACAATGCATTGTTTGGAGATTCCAGGTGAATAAACCCTTTTACACATAGATTAAAGTTAGTTGTAAAGTTGTGTTTTATTGAATAAAACTCTTACTCTCTATAAACTTCCGATGAAATACTAGCAGTGGTCAGTAAAATTAAGCATAGTAATTTCAAATGAAGTGACCTATTAAAACATATTATGTTAAAGGGAAACTGATTAAACTGATTGACTTTACCGGTAGTTAGCCTGTTGAAGGCTAGAATTCTGTCATAAAATGGATACTGTACTTTAAGGTACCTTTCAAGGAAGAGCTGAGCCTAAGACTTGAGGAAACAGTGAAAACATAAAATTTTTGTGGCTACTTTTAACTCTTCACTGTGCAGGCTGCTGTATTTTTCCAGAAGTGATGTAATTGAAAACAGGCTCTAGTGTGGTTTCTTTGAACATGAGATATTGAAAGGTATTTTATATATTTTATTCCGTCAGTTTGAAAGTTGTGCTATCAACTAAATTCATCATTATCATCTCCCAAAATGCTGTCAAGAAGGTATTCTAGTATTAGTTTTGCAGAGTTTTACTGACATTATACAAGGTGAAGAATTTAAACTGTGTAACTAAGGTTTTACAGCTACTAAAAGTAAATAAAACACTCAAGAGAAATATCAACTTATGTCAGGGAATGGGAGATTTGTTTAATTTCTCTGTTAGTGAAATTTTGCATTGCAAATTGTTGTGATTTTTATGGTACAGAAATAATGTCCCCACAAGCCAGGCTATAAAGAGCAAAGTTTGGGGAGTTACTTAACATAAGATGGAAGAAGAGGAAAAAAAAAAGAAAGTGTGCAATAGTGGGTTTAATGGTTTCTCTAAATCTATGTATAAATAACTAGCCTTTTTTCTCCCTTGTTAGGTATTACAATACCGTGACAAAAGCTGATGTCATAACTTGTTACATATTAATCACTGATGTTGCTTGTTTAAATGGCTTGACAGTATGAGGGATAGTGTCTGGATATAGGGTTGAAAGTCCAAAGGCGAGACTTACAGCTGTAGTTCTGTCCGGCCTGCCATGAGTTAATATATACATTCCCTAGGTCCTCGTTAACCTCTCTGTAAAATTGTTTTTCGTAATGGCTTACCCGGATTGTTTATCGCAAACAAAATCTGTTTGAATGGACTTCCCAGTGTCTGTCTTTTCAACTATGTAATTATTGTGTCATTAAGGTGTAGTCCAGTTAATAAAAGTAGTTTTCTGTTTCCTGGATGTTTGCTAGACGTTACTAAACATTTACTTAAAGTACACTGTAAGTGACTGTAGTAGATGTAATTTAGTGTTCACATAATTTTGCATGAATGTGCTATATATATTTTTTTAAAAAACTCTGTTTTGGTATTTTGTGTCATAAAGGGACAGCAAAATACTTTATGTTTGATTCCTGTTTGCATTAATGTTGGCATTATAGCTCTTTAAGAAATTTGTCCACAAATGAATCTTACCACGCCAACGAGGTGGAAAGTGGTTTTGGTTAAAATGAAAATCTGTGTCAGATGCCCTGCTTGAGTAAGATGTGAGAGAAAGGAGCACTGAGCACATTTGTAACTTAAATATACCATGTTCTTGTTTTTTGTTTCCTACAGGAACACAAACTCCAGACCTGCCATAGATCACCAGCTCCCACTTGGTACAAAAATACTAAATTCATTACATTGCTTAGAATATTCCCATCATGGAATTTCAGTGGCTACTTGGAGTCACATTCTATTTCTAATACTGGAAATTTTCTTCAAGTTTAAATGTATGGTTTTATATTCTACCACATTGGATATAAAATATAACTGTAATAAATTTTAGGGAAAGGTACAAAATTGGTATTTATATTAAAGTACCTTAAAAATTCACTTAAGTGTGATTCTGTGATAGGAATGACATCGGTAGTGGAGTGCTGGGTTTGTGAATCACACCAAATGGGAGCCAGCAGATCCACAGCACGTCTGGACTATAGTTCAGGTATGTTTAAGGTTACAAACGGGCTGAATTCCTCCTTTCACTTCACTTGGCTTATTTGAGACATTCAGCATATTATACTTTGTTTCTCTTGGTCACATTTTAAAAATTATTTGAAATGTCTTGTAGAATTTTTCAAAATATATAACTAATAATTTTTAGAATGAATTTATTTGCTTCGTTAATTTTAGTAGTGATTGAGACCAGACATACTTGTTCTAGATTTTTTTTCCCATGGCAAGTATTTAACTGTTTAATTTTTTACGTTTTTTGGTTAAATATATTTGTAATATTGGTTACTTTGGAAAGCTGCCACTTTGTCAGGGAAAAGCTATTGTAATTCCACATTGTAGCTCAACTATAACAGTGAAGTATTCTGTCCTGAAAGAATGAGGCATTACAGTTCCTATTTAACTGTAAAGGAAACCCTTTCTTTCCTTTTTGCAGAATGCAGTAGTTTCATTCAAAGAATTATGTGGCCTCTCTCCTGTAGCAAATCTTATGCAGTGCATTTTGGCAGTGTCTATGCGCTTGGTTGGGCCTGATAATACACCCTTGATAGTATTGAATCTCAGTGATCAGTATCCAACTATGGAGCTCCAAGGGATTGTTCCAGAGGTCTTGAAAAAGATTGTGACGGCGTATGACATGGTGAGTAGTCCTCTGTGGTTATTCTACATGCTATTTGAAAGACTTTCTTTTTATAATGTATGTTTATAGTATACCACGTCTGTTTTGAAAGGTCATTTTAAACTGTGACTTCATATTGTATGCTTCATTATATGTGCTTGAAAGTCATTCCCACGAATGTACAGCAACTGATAGTGTTTTCATATTGAGTAAAAAATAGAGATTAATATACTGCATGCAAATATATAAGTGTTTGTACACTTCAGAAGGTAAAATGATTATAATGAAGATGATTTAATATGAAGAGGATGTATTAATTTACTTGTTCTGCAGTAATGGGAAGCTTCTTGCATATTTATAAACCTCTTACATTAATTTGTTACTTTACATTTTTTAGTTTGTGGCCCTTGATTTCTTTTGGCTTTGACTCAACATAGAATAGAAAAATGTCCAGAACAGCTTTTAGGAGTTGTAGTTTTAGCAGGAGTTGTGGTTCAGCACTTTGAAGTGTTAAATTCTACACATACTTTTTCAATTTCCCGTGCTATATCTTACTTATAGATCTCATTTGATTAGGCATTTTTACATCTGTAAGAAACTGTTATGTTAACTTCAACCCCTATACTTCAGTAAATACGTAAATTCTTTCTTTAGAGACTGGAAATGAAACATTTAGCAAGACAGAAGGAAGAACTAATACACTCAGAAATACTGTTTTATATCTGCCTTGTAATAATTTAAAGTATGAAAAAAAAATCAAGACCAATGTGATTTGAAATATCCTCTTTACTTCCCCTGAAGCAATCTGGCACAGAATAATTGCACCTTTATTTCTTTATATATTCTTTAATTTGATATATCATCTGACAATAAGTAAACATTTCTAGGATAATTTTGCATTAGTTTTGTGCACTAAAAGAGAAACCTTACCCAGCAGGATCAAGACACTGTTTTAAAAACAGTCCTTGCTATTTAAAGAAAGAAAATGAAGGAAAAGAAACCAGTAGCCCAGTTTCCTATGTATGGTTTAAACTGCTTTCAAAGGAAAAATAGCTTTAGGAAAAGGCTGTACCAAATTCCAAAAAGCACTCACTGGTAGTGAGCAATTTAGGTGGAGTTGGTGTAGTTCAGTGATGATGTAAATGCAGCCAGATTTGGTTGGTGTGGTAGCACGGTTACAAGGAGATAGTTGTATATCATCTTAGTGATATCTCACAGGGTACCACTACAGTTAGGTTGCAGACAAGCTTGATTGTTGGGATTACACCTGTAACATGTTATGTAATGAAGCTCTGTCTTGTTGATGGAGATACCTGCAGTTTGTTCTGATGTGGTAATATGGCTTGTTAGTTATTAAGCTATTTCAGATACTTAAGAACTTTTAGTAAGTCTGAATTAATTTTTTTTTTTTTTTTTATGTGAATGTCACTTAGAGAGAGGTGACTCATGACTCCAAAAATATTTACAGTCCAAGTTTGGTTTGCTCTTTGTCTCTCACATACATCGCTGTCCCGCCCCCCGCATCCTGTGGTCTACACATGATTTGAGAATTTGTGTACTTTAGAAATCTTTATTTTTGTATGTAAGAATAATAGAATATTTATTTCATGGCATATTCAAAACATTTTTCCATCTCCTCTTCCCTGAAGCATAAGGAGTTAATTTCAAAGAAAGGCAAAGAGTATGATAGTGCTTCTAGCTCTAAATGATATTGAAGATAAGTAAATTTTAAGATCATTTTTGTCAAATAAAACTGAAAAAATAAAATAATGAGACGCATTTCAATTTGTGAAACTATGGTCTTGAAAAATCAATGCTCTGTCCAGTTTGACAAAAGGTTTAAGCAATTAAAGTCCATAGGGTATGCTGGAAAGTGAAGTCAGCCTGATACATCTTGTTTCTGAAAGCAGTGTGAAATAGTGGGAGACATCCATATCATCCTTTCCTCAAGGAAAGAAGGACAAGTGCAAAGCTATTTAGCTCATATATTGATACTTGCTATAGTGGCAGATGTTTAGAGCCTGATACTATCCTAGATAGTGTTCTCTTTGTGTGTTTTTGGTGTAAATTATTTCAGTGAGCCCTCAAAATGACACATTTTATCTCAATGGTTGGTTTTGGTTAGGGAATGTTTTTGACATGATTAATTAATGTGTCAGTGTAAAATTCAGCTTAATAATGAGAAACCTTATCCAGAATTAAGCAAGAGTAGATGTACTGTCAAAGTAATGATTACTTAACTTTCTGCTGGCTTAGACCTCAGTATAGGTCAAAATTCTGTAATTATGTTCTTCCAGTGTGTCATGTACTGTAAGTATGAAATCAGGTTGATAACAGAGATTGTGTTAAATGTTTATTTAAAAAACCTTGGTTAATACCATAAATGCATTGGCTGTTGTTACCTTGTGTGGCACACGTAATTATATTCTCAAATTACTGCTGTTTTGGGCTCATGATATTTTTGGCTGGTGAAGGAAGGGATTCTTATTTTTCAGAAACAGTCTCCTTTTTATAAAATTATAATAAACATAGAAAACAATATTTGGCCAAATTACTCAATTTTTGTTTATTTTGGGAGTGCTTAAAGGATTAATCCTTGCTCTGTAAAGTGAGAAAGGATGTAAGACCTTTACACCGGGACAGTCGGTCCACACTGAAATGATTACAAAAGAGTGCAGTACTGCAGGGGCACATGGAAAGGGGAGAGTATCTTTGGCATAGCACAGGTACATATCTTTTTGAAAGAAAAAAAAGTTAATTAGCATATCACTAGATACTTGGATCTTTTACATATAAACAAATAGCAGATAATGCTTTCTTAAATTGTCAGCATTCACTACTACAATAGTGGGGGAGCTGTAAGTTATAAAGGCTACTCCTGTTAATGCATTAAATACTGTATTTTTGAATTTAATGAGTAATTTGTTACCAGCATTATTGGAAACAGAAATTTACCGAGAAAATAAAAGGTTCTTTGCTTTTATCCTTGTTATAGGAGCTGAGGTGTCTTTTCAGAATAATGAAAACCAAATATAACTAGGAAATTTTTAGAAAATCAGGAGTTTAAGTTGTGTATTTTTCTCTAGCTTCTCCGTGCTCCTGAGTATTTTTCACCCTAACATCTTTTCACTGTTTAACAATGTTTTATTTTTCCCTCTTGTTCATGAACTTCAGCTTCCTTTATGTGATACTTCAGCATGCACTCTGTTGGTGTCAACACACCCATCACTGATCAGTGCTGCAGACTGAAGCTTGGAGTTAAGGCAAGTGCCTCTTCCACACCATTGCATGTTTTTTTAAGAATGTCTTATAACCTTTAAGATAAACAGTAAGTAAATCTTAAAAAGTTAAGCTATGGCAAGAGAAAAAAATCATCCTAAGTCTGCAGCATTATTCAGTGATGAGTAATAGCACTGCAAAGACATCCTAGAGGATCATACAAATGAAGCCAGATATTACTGAGAACCTGACTGTCTCTGTCTGCCCTTAGTGGAGGATGAAGTGTCCTATCTGATGAAGATAAGGTTTCTGAACCTGGCAAGCAAGCTTTTACTTCTAATAGGAAAGCTAGTACTGAAAAGGCAGAGAATCGTACCTGTGTGAAAGAAAGTACTGCAGCTACGATAATTAGGATTAAATGTTATTAAATCCTAAATAGATAATGCTGCTAGATCATCTTTTTCACAGTTTCTGGTGGTGCTTTTTTAATGTTGAGGTTATGTTGTAATTCAGACTGTCTGCAGACTCCAGTATAGGAGGACTGTATTTGATTCAAACGAAATCAAGTAAGATGAATAGTTACTGTATACACACTCTAGGGGTGGACTCAAGAGCAGGGCTGGGTTTATTGGTGGTGGGGGTTCTGAGATGATGAAAATGGGAGGTATTAAAATACAGCAAAGCCAGTGAACTGGAAAACACCACATAATTGGTGCTCAGAAGCTCTGTAGTAAGCTTGAATTGTGTTGCCTTACTGTTGGCTTATTTCAACTACTGCCTTAATAGAGCAGGTTGCATATGCAATCACATGGAAGTTTACTTCACGTTACGGGGTTGCAAATTTGGCTGATGACATAAACTAATTATGATAGCCTATATTTTGAACTTGAACGTGTCCATCCCATTGGAAAGTAGATAGTTTGACAGTGTACCTTTAAGAGTTACAGACTAGACTGGTACTAGTAGGGTTTGTTAAAAAAACTATCTAAAAAGGACTGATTGTCAAGGTTCTGGTAAAATGTTAGTAGTCCTCTCAGACTTCAGCTACTGCTCAAAACCTCAAATATTCTTTACCTTTAAAACTCATGTGGGCATCGATACAGATCTATTGAGTGGGGCATTTCTGTATTGGGCATGTTGGATTGAAGCTCATAATTGTGAAGGAAGCAAAGAATATATCCATTGCCTTTTTCACGAGGCCTAAAGCTGATCTGTTTGGAGTTATGCTTAGCTCCTAAAATCTCTCATCATTGCTGATGTAGGTCCTCGGTTCTGGTTATTTTGCAACTACAGTAAGAGTGATTTCAGTCATTCCTCTGTGGTTATAGACTTGTAACTTGAGAACAAGTAGATGAAGACTTTTCTACATCATCTCGATTTACTAATGTATGAGAGTTGTTAGTTGAGAAGTCTTTGTTCCAAACTGTGAGGTTGCAAACTTCTGGGTAATAAAACGCCTTGAGAACCAGCACTGGTAATTACTGGTAATTACTTCTTCTAAAATGGAATGAATAGGTTACTTTAACTGTTGCATAACTTTTGTTTGATCTAAGTACTCAATTTCTGATAGTGGCAGAGAAGACTGAGTTTAAGATGGTCACCAACATCCTGTAGACAATTTTATGTGCTTTTAAATCATGTAGTGGCATCTGACAACTATCTGCTTTGTGTACCTGAAGAAAATCCAGATTTTTCCATCTGGTGCATTTTCTGAGGAATACGTGACTGGCATAGACTGTGACAGCTGTGTTCTGTTTCCTGGTAGGTTCAGAATGCTGTTCTTGAGCCCATGTTTTCTGGGATCCAGCTCCATGGGTGTTCCATGTTAAAATTTAACTCAGCATCATCTGACTTCTAAAACACAGAACTTTGGCTTTGCACAGAAGATTGAAAAGCTGTTATTCCCTGTTTATATACTTAAGTACTACATAAAAATAAGGGAACTTTTTAAAACAAAAAGGTTAAGAGAAGTAGTCACACAGAGGGCTCGAAGTAAATAAGTACTACTTATCAAACAACACTTGAGGATGACAAAAAAGGAGGAGGTGCTGTTCAACAGAAGATGACATCTTCCAAAATCATGTGCAAATGAGGAAGATAGGATAGATATTTAACCCTGCTGTGGTTAAATAAAATGAGAAAGATGACAGTGCAGAATTTCAGGAACAACCTGCACAGACTTAAAAATAACAGCAACTTCTTTTCTCAAAATATCAGAAACAGGAGGCCTGTCAAAGAATGTGTATGACCACTAGTTGATCAAAGTATAAAAAAAAACCAGGAAAAGAAGTAAAGCCACAACCTTAAATTAGTTTTTGCATCCATTTCCCTGTGGAGATTAAGGTTTTGCATGAAATGCTTCTTTAGGGCTTATTGGAGAATTAATCTCTAACTGAAATGCCAATAGAAGATATTACACAGAAAGGTGAAATGACTGAGAAAAAAATATCAGAAAGAGCTGATATTCATTCAAAGGCTCTTAAAGATCTTAAAGATCTTCAAGAGTTGATATATCCAAACTAATTGTTGTGAGTATCCTCTCGCTTAAAACTATTCAAGTTGTTAGTGTGGTGCCAGAGTTTTAAGAGGTTTCCAGGGAATATGATGAAATTACAGATCAAACAGGCTAACATCTGCACTGTGAAAATGGGTAGAAACTGTTCTGAAGGAGAAAATTAGAAGAAACATGGAGAAACGTATTGTGGAAGAGTCAATACAGCTTTTATAAAGTGAAGGGCTCATTAATCTCTTGGGAGGTCTTTGAAATCAAGAAGCATGTAGACAGTGAAGATTAGTCTGGTTGGATTTTCCAAAAGCGTTTGACAAGGTTCCTTTTCAAATGCTCATATTGAAATGAAGTTATTATTAAAGTTTTAGCCTTTTAAAATTCTTCGCTTTCTTAACTTTTCCAACAGGAAAAGAACTGTTAAAGATAATTGCTTATGTTGATTTTTGCGTTAGGGTTTGTTTTTCCAGTGAGTAGATTAGAGATGGTAGATACAGCTCCAACAACTTCAAGATAGCTAAGTACTCTTGAAGATGTATGACGTAATGGTGCCCCCAGATTTGCAAAGATCATCAAGGTGTGAGGTATGTGGGTACTTAACTGTTTAAACAACTTTCTCAGGAGAGGATTGTTATATTGTGTGTTAAAACACAAAGTTTCAGAGATGGCAATATAATTGCAGTACTTAAATGCCAATAACACTATCGCACGATAGCCGTTACTGCCTCTGGCTTTGTACAGTATGCTTGCTTTAATTTTCAACCATCTACAGACTTCCAGCTGTCTTTATGTAGGTAATAAATGGATACAGTTCAGTGGTGAAGAGGTCTAAGGGAAAACGTACATCATTCATTGCAATTTAATATTGCAAATAACCCAGGTAATGATTTTTGCCATGTTTAATAAATTATGATAATTGTAGATCCTGGTTTTTCAGATGAATTTAAATAGTTACTGATTGTGTAGTTGTTAGTCTGTCATAAAAATGATGGGAAACAGAGTATTGATGGAAAATATAGTGAATAGCTTGGGCAGTTTCTTCAAGAAGAGTTATGTTGCTGCTTATTAGTTTTTGTTTTCCTTTTTATAACAGCACAGTCATTCTAAGCTGAAGGTTACAATTATGCTTCCAAAAACTGAGCTGCAGATGATAACCTAAGCTTATGTCGGGCTTTTTAGTCCACAAGGACAGAGACAAACATCTAATTTTGGATGTTCAGACTCCAGTGCCAAATGTTGTAAACTATGAGCTGTTTCACATTGATTGAAAAGCTCTGATAATGACAACTTGATGCTTCTGGGAAGTCAAGATTCTTCATTTTTTGTTAAGAGCATGAACAGTGAAACTTTTTGTATCCTCTCACTAATCCCATTATGGCTAATGGCTGACTCACAATATTCATAAGAGCATAAAATAATATGACTACTTAGGAAGAGGAGTTTGTGTAGCTCACGATCCTATTTCTAATGGAGTCCAATGGATGTTTATGGAATAGCGTAAAAATAAGTAGGGTGCACAGCAACTTCTCTTAAATATACTCCATATTTCAAATAGTATCTTTTCAAATAGTTATCTTTTTCTTTCACAATAAATTCTTAATTTTCTGTTTTGTCTTTTTGACTCCTGTGTGAAAAAAAAATCTTGTTATTAGAACTGTTACTAATGGGTTTGGTTTAAAAAATAATACTACTGAACATTTTTTTCACAAGGATAGTAAATTTCTACTTCTCATTACAGATAAAGGATATTTTCCTTTCATATACATCCTTATTGTGAACTTTTTACATACTGTCTTTGTTCTATCAGGTTTAGTTTAAAAATTATGAAAATAATTCTGCTGTTACAGCCAGTGTCAGGAAAGCAAGGAGAAATGACTGTTGTATTTAAAGAGTTCAGTGTCATTGTGTGCATAGTTTAGTACTGGAGAGCTGTTCATTATTTTATTTTACTTCAGTCCACTCTTAGAAATATTTTACTCATGAGGAATTAAGAAAGTACATAAGACTTTTTAATGGAGAACTTGTGGCATGGGCCCCCAAAGAGAGTTAACAGCCTGAAGCATCTTTTATATGAGGAAAGACTGAGAGAGCTGTGACTGTTCAGTCTGGAACAGAGAAGCTTGGTGGGAGTCTTGAGTGGTCAAACACTGAAAGAGGTTGCCCAAAAAGGTTTGTTGAGTCTCTGTCCTTGGTGATTTTCAAAACCCAGCTCAACACAGTCCTGGGCAACCTGCTCTATCTTACCCTGCTTTGAGCAAGGCTGTGGGAGTAGATCAACTAGATCTACAGAAGTGCCTTCCAATCTCAGTGATTCTATGTAAATAAGGATTTTTAGTAAAGTTGACATCTCTAATCAAATAAATATTTATGAACTGAGCTTTCTGGATCAAGACAACAATCAATAACAACTCAGGTGTGCTTTGCCCAAACAGTCCAAAGCTGCTCTGTAATGAAAAATTATCTTTCTATTCTCCAAGTGTAATCCAAAGCACCAAAGTAAGAAAACAAAGCTGCTAATGGCTACTTCTGTACACATAGAAGACTACTCACATCAAAGTAAATTTGCTTCAAAGTAGTAAGTTTTTTAGCAAACATATTGTCTAGGTTATAAAGAATTTCTCCAACTATACAAGAAGTAAATTCAGCGTAGAAACAGAGAGTCATGGAGGTTGGAAGAGACCTCAGGAAGTCAGCTGGTCCAAATCCCCTTGCTCAGGCAGGGCCACCCTAGAGCAGGCTGCCCAGCACCTTTTGAGTATCTCCAAGAGTGGAGACTCCATAACCTCTCTGGGCAACGTGTTCCCATGCTCAGTCACCCTCACAGTCAAAATAAGTGTTTGCCAATGTTCAGAACCTCCTGCATTTCATTTTGTGCCTCTTTTGTCACTGGGCACCATTTAAAACAGCCCGGCTCTGTCCTCTTTGCTCTGTCCTCACCTTTCGGATATACACATTGATGAGATACCCCCAATCCTTCTCTTCTTCAAGCAGAACAGTCCCAGCTCTTTCAGCCTTTATTCATAAGAGGCATACTTCAGTCCCTTCATTGACTTCATGGCCCTTTGTAGGACTCTGTCCAGTATGTCCATATTTCTCTTGTACCGTGGAGCCCAGAACTGGACACAGGACAGGACTCCTATGTGGGTCCTCACCAGTGCATAGCAGAGGGGAAGGATCACCTCCCTTGACCATAACATGTATTATATATTATGATACCATTAAATATTGTGTTTCCCTTTAATAACGGTCCTCTTCAGAGGCAAATGCAGAGGAAATTTCATTACACTTCCTGAACTCACTGATATATTATGTTATGTTATAAACGTAATGTGTACCTAGCTGACAGTGCCAGTTTATCCCCACAAGTGGGAAAAACATAGGGTAGTCTCATGGTTTCACTTTTCCAGCCTTCCTTTCCTCTCTCGATTATTTTCTAATTGTTTTATATTCTAGGAAACACATACATGGAACAGCTTTGGGTTTTTTTGTCTTCAGAAAGAAGCAAGCTGAGATTATGCCATATTGCAGTGCAGGATAGTAAGAGATGAAATATACTTATCAAAAGTACTTCTTGTAGGCCTGAGGAAAAATAGGACATCATCTGTTCTTAATTCTGCAGTATCCCAAAATGAATTAGATTTCCCACAAACCAAAGGAATAAACATACTTCTCGGAAAATCAAAGGCAGTATGTACCATTTAGAACAATGGTTTTTGCAAATTCAGAGCAAGCTGACTGTGGCAGTTGTCACTGAAATGACTGAGATGACTTCTTTGACTTGTTCCAGTGCTACAACATTGCATTGACTACATGTACTTGGACCACTTGGATACAGTTTATAAACATACACCTGTTAGAACTGTCCATATTTTAAGTTCCTGGTACATATAACGTTCCTTGAGAATAGAAGGGTTTATCTGCTGTCCCAGCTGAGTTCCTTTCCTTACTATTACTGCTTGAGGCAATGGTAGCAACATCAGACCCTCTCTGGGTCACATCTTTTGAAATGGTGCAGATTCTGTTAGCAGTTTATGTAGATCGGGGTGCCCCGTGTTTGATTGCCTTTTTTCTGAAGTGCTGTTTGCTGTTGTGCTATTTGTACTATTCTGGACTTAGTAAGATGTCTGGAAAATGAAAATTGCATTTTACTGCTACTGTTAAGAGGACTGGTTTGGCCACTGAATACTCAACTGTTTTCAGAAATGGTGTAGTTTGTGGTTTCAGAAGTACATGTAATATGCTGAGATTTGAGACAAAAGGAGAATGTGAGCAGCATTCTATGGAGAAAGGCATTTTAGTAAAGATTTGGTTTATACCTACTGTAAGTATGGTTTCAATTTTACTCTTGGAATGTAGGTCTAACAGTATTGGCAACACATACGCACAGATTTTGAAATGTAGATGTCTAGTGTGCTTTACTTGCTAAAAATAAAGTTCATCTTTGGTGGTGCAATGCTGTCAGTGAAGGTATTTTCTCTCACTGAGTTTCATCAACCAGATACAGTTTATCACTGGCTGGTTTTTCCGTTTTAAAAGGCAGCTGATGTCTCTCTTGGTGTGCTACCAACCAGTTCCAAATGCAGAGGAATTAATAAATCCTGGGCTTTTTTTTAGATTTTGTTTTTCTAAAGGTCTTTATTCTTTCTTAAATGTGATGTTTAAAATAGTTAGAGTTTAATTTAATCTACATCTTTTCCCTAAGTTTGGGTATAAACAGTATTTCTGTTTTCTACCACAAGATCTGTTTTCATGAGCCTAGCAGAGTTAGATCTTGACTTGTTCAAATTCAGCTGAAACTGAATGAACGCTCTCAAATACATGCATGTGTATATGTGTGTGAGCACTTACATACATGCATAAGCATACACAATGTTAATTCATAGCACTTAGTCTCATAAAACAACAGCAAAACAGATTTTACAAAGCTTTGCAACGTAGAAGATAAGTATAAAGGATAGTCTAGACATATATATTATTTTTTAAATTTTCTGTAACTGTCTCACTGTAGCTGTCTTAATGAAAGAGTTCTATTTTGCTGAGAAAGAGGATAGACATATTTTTAAAGTATATGACTTTTTCATTTGGTTTTTGAAGAGACAGTCACATAAGTGGTGAATGGTACTGTTACCAACACAGTTCCATTCATATGAAACAAGAATTGTTTTGATTTCTAACCATCATCATCATGCTTTTTAAGGCAGGGACAATATATGATAATACAGGTCTCTAATCCTGAGAACTCTGGACTAGTTAATTAGTATTTATTTGTAAATAAATCTCCTTAAGAATACTCCACCTATTTTTTTACATCTTTCTTGACATTTATCCTTTTGTTAGATTTACTGACAGTTTTTCTGATTACTAGATAAAACAACAGCATGATTTAACAGAGTTACAGGGATAGATCAGGTTGTCAGCCTGGTCTCTGCAAAAATATGACGACTTCAAGGCTCATAAAGCATGCAGTTCTGCATCTCTTATTTTCTATTGGCAAAAAAAAAAAAAAGTAAATGAAAGATAGTCCAGTATATATTGATTACCTGCGTAGTTCTCTGGTCATGCTAAGATTGAGGGGGGTGGCAGGAGTTGAAAGGAGAGTTGAAGCAATTCCAGCAAGTGTTACATGTTCTGTATTGGAAATATATTTGTTGGATATTTTGAATCTCTACTTTGAGAAAAAAGCAATATAGGTTAGAGATTGGAATTAATATTGTGAAAGACTTTATAGAAAGTATAGCTACTAAGCTTTCTATAATACCTATTCTTTTCTTAGGCATGGATAATTTGCAAGACATTTTTAATGATCAGGTGCTAACTGGTTGTTCCATATTGTTTGTTTACATTTCCCTTTCCATTTTTGTCACCAATAACATTCTTGAAGTTGGCTGTGGTTAGAAAGTACCTGCTTATTGATTAGCTTGTTCAGTATAGATTAGTCTGATGTATACTGGAGTTCACTTGGTCTTTCTCAAATCCCACAGCTAATTTGCCTTGAGAATTTAATTTCTCAGGCTAATTTTCTGTTTAAGTATGACCATTTATACTCAGTTGTTTCATATGCTGTGTCTACCAAAAGTCTTTCAGTCTCTGTTAATATCTACTTGAAGATTTTTGTGATGTTAAAATTTTGGCTTGAAAACCAGGAAAAATTTATGTATTCAAATACTCCATGAGGGTCATTTGACAAATAGCTGAATACATACCAAAAGGGGACTGCAAGGTGAAGAGTAATATAAAAATAAGATTATAGTGAACCAATACTATTACTTTATTATTCAAACCCAACTAAAAGGTGGCACCTACTTGTGCACACAGCATACTGTTCTGTAATTTCCTGAGAGAAGGACATCAAGAAAATGGGGGTGTAGTGTAATACTGATTGAATGGTAGTGTCAGTCAACCCCTGAATTATAGCTAGCTCAGCCAATTTTGCTTATTGGTGCTGTTAATCTTAAATACAGTTTTGTATGTATTTTAAGAGACCAAACATAAAGAAAGTAACTGTAACTGGCCTTGGTAATATAGAAAATGGTATTAGAATAATTCCTGTCACATGAAATGCATTGACGTTTTTCTTCAAAAGTTGCAAAGAGAGAATTGCTTTTGATCTGTGAGTATTTAGGCAAAGCTTAACTTTCCATACCAAAACTGTGAAATATTAAATTTGCACTTTATTATAATTTTTTCTGCAATGTTGGCCTTGCCATGATGAAGAGCACTATTGCAGTGATGAGGTTTGTTTCCTTTCATCTGCAGACTAGTACAACTTTCTTGCTTTGTCAGTACAGAGAGTAGAGAAAGCAGCAGTAATGTAAGCATTTCTGTTTGTGAATTCTCTCACCTGTGAAAGTCAGCTCAGTTTCTCAGGGTAGTTTTCTAATCTGCTGAGACTTGTTCTCTGCTGTTCCTAAATGATGAGCTGTGCATGCAGAATGTATTGTTTGGAGGAAACAGAGCAGACAGAGATGTTCTGTGTTTGGAGTAAGCCTAACTGAGATGACTTAGAAATTATATTATTATATGCATGGCATCAGGAACACAGACTAAACTAACACACGGCAGCTGTAGTATTTCGTACAGTTTCTCCAGAACAGACACCTTGAATAGGCAGCACAATTTGTCTGTTGGTCAAAAGACTTCTCAGGTGAAAGAATTCTTACTAACAGAGACTTGCACTATTCTCCTTATTACTATGTGCTAGCATCCTGACAAAACAAGACACATACATTCTCAGCATTCCATTTTTCAGAATAATTTTCAGGGCAGCAAAATCTCAGTGAAGGATGCTTTACAGTATCCTTTCAACTAGTTAGCAAAATACCATCAGTTATTGGAGGTATATCTGCAGTTGAAGACAACTGTGTTTCGGTTCTCTTCATTTAAGTTGTTTGCTTACAGAAGGAAACGTGTTACATGACATACATATTGAAACACGTAAAATCCTTGTCTTTCAAGCAAATTTATAATGGCTTTAATTAAATTTCTGACTATTTTAAAGACTGAATATTAATGATATGCAGCTTTCTTGATGCATTAAGAATAGTCAGTTTACAGTGCTCCCTATAGAAGCCTATCTGGGTGAAATATAGTATTATCTTAAAATAGTAGCCTTCAATTTATTATATCTAATTATTAATCACCATAACTCTATTTATATGCAGTTCTTGCTTGGATGAATATTGGTACTTAAATTCAAAGAACAATCTAGTTAAAAATGGATAAGCTAAAGTTTTTCACTTGCAACTTAGGAACCTGACTAAGTTTAATTTGCATTTATTTTTTTTTAACTGACCTAATATAAATCACGGTACAGAGATAATTTGAAGTTAAATACAGGTTAATTAGAATTTGAAGACTAAATTAAATTACCCAGTATGATGACCTCCGCATACTCTAAAGTTGCTTGTTCATATGTAATTTATATGTAGCATCAACACGGAATTCTGAGGTTTGAATAATTTTCTTTATTCTCTAATAGTAAACTACAGAAACAGAACTAGAGTTATTTTAAAATGCTTTGTGATATACATAAACCAGATTTTTGTGTAGCTGGAAATAATAGAAGTCTGTAGAGCTTGTTTACATCTGTGCAGGTGTTCTTCCTTCTCACTTGTAGACTTGCCATCATCAAAAATGTGAGGCTTATTTGCCTGCTTCTCCAAACTGATTTATGCCTCAGAGCAATGTTCAGAGAAACAACCTAAATGTCATCCAGCCAGAGAGTGCTCCTTCTAATATATGTGAAGAAGGACTACTGCAGTCATGCCTCTTAAAGCATTATTTCTCTGAGGAAAAGTCTTGGAGAGGTTTGGGTTTTTTCTTCTGTAATGTGGAACATTCCTGCTCAAAACAGCAATTGTGGTGTCCAAAGGAAAACAAACATGAGCACCCACATAAATAACATGTCAGACTTAAGTCATTATTTTAGTTCTGAGAAATCTGTCTGCCTGAGTGGATACCAACGATGTCAGCGTGTAAAGTGTGAACCAAAGTCATTATTTCTCAGCACATACCCTAGTATAAAAACCCTGCACAATTGCATCTTACTTGGTGTGCTTTCAACTGAGCTTCCATGAAAGGCTTTTTATTTAGAAAGATCAGATAAAGGAATAATTTTTTTTTTCCCCTTATCCTCCTGTACCAGCCTCAAGTGATTTGCTTTCCTCCACAGAATGTTGTCTCATACATATGCACAGGTCAAGCCACAGAAGGGGAAAATGTAGAGGAAAAAATCAGGAAAAGCAATGGAATGATCCCTAGGATAGAGTTAGCACTGGGTTCTGAGTGGTCATCATCTTGTATGTCAAAGTGAGTAAGGAAAAGCAAACCTACATCCAGGTTATCTCACCCAAGCCACCAAAAATGAATTACCTGGTAAATAGTAGAATAATTTCTACTTGCTTTGATAGGCGATGGATTATGTAGTAGACACGTTACTTCAGTGTTCACGGATCCCAGCCCAAAACTGTCATATTTTTGTATGTCTTTATGCAATATTTAGAGCACTTCTCTAGTTGGTCATGATCAGGAAAGTGAATGTGTTCATTATGTTAACAAGTATTACATTATTGATTTGAGTTCATGTTCAAGCATCTTTTATAGATGAAAAATTTTCAGTTAAAAAATGAATTTTACTGATATTTCTGTATATTTTTATTTTATTTTCTCTACAGATGATTCAGACCATCAGGACTCTAGTTGAAAATACAGATAGCTTATATGAGAAGATAGTACAGTGTCAGAAAGCAGGTAAGTACAAGCTGTCTTTTAAAAATGTTACGAAGAGCTTACTGCATTATTCTTTATTTATTAAACCGTAGCAAAAAAAAAAAAAAAAAAAAAAGCACCACTCCCCAAAACACCAACCAACCAAAAACAATAGGTTATTGTGATTTAGGCACGTACAATAACAGTGAAAAGGATATTTCAAATCTCAGAAGTCAAAGATCTATAGAATTGCAGCTTGTCCTTGGATATCATGAACATTTTATATATGGACAATAGCTTGTCAATAGGGAAATTTCCACAAATGCAAACAGGGAATTACAAAACAGAAAGTGAATGATCTTCTTTCACAATTAAATTTTTTAACCATTTGCTCCAATCTCCTCTTTTACTCTGTGAGGACTATTCCTCCTGTGTCATGGTAGGCTTGTCTTTGAGTTTTGGTGAAGTACCTTGCCTTTTGATAATTACTTGACAGTAGTTAAGATACTTCATCCTTGCATTTCTGTAGATCTATTGGATGGATACTCTCTGGTTTTGCTTATTTGTTATTATTGTATCTATTTGGAGTAAGACTAGTTTTGCAGGCACTCAAATGTGTCCTCTTTGCAGGCTGTTCAGACCACATGCATGCAGGAAGTCTAGTTTTTTAAATTTTGTTATGACCCGTTGGTCTCACGGATTCTCTGCAGTTTTTCCTGTTTCTGATACATATTTGAAACAGATTGGGTAGTTAGTTCTTAATCCCTGCACAAATTGTCTGCGTCCAAGAATTCGTTGCTTAAGAATGCTACAGACTTAAAGACCATGGTAAATAGTGGAGATTTTGATCTCATTTAAATGAATAACCTCCAGCATGGTGACATAAGCCTAAGTATGGATTATGTAATAGATCCTGCTACTTAGGGTAGCTTTAGCACTGCAGGGTCAAAGTGCCTTTTAAGATGAATGATATTGATTGAATTAACTTTTAATATCGGTGGCTTTCAAATATTTTCTTGTGACTAATTGATCTCATGGTCTCAGTAGATATTATTCCGTGTAGTTCTCAGTAAAAGATAATACACTTTCCTATGTAGTTTCTTGATAAAGAAAAAGCAAAATTATGCCCTTGTCTGGTCTTTTGTTCTGTGGCTCACAGTGAAAAACGTGCTAAAATACAAAATACTTAAGCTGCCAATAAGCAGTAATATGTTGTTGTCATGAACAGGCTTATAAGAGCCACAAAGTGGACCCACTCTATTAAATGGTTTTCTAAGTTTAATAGTAAGACTTTTTGCCTCCTTTAAAATTCAGAACTAATTTTAAATTAAATGCACCGTTATTTCTTACTTAGGTTAATGCCTTATTGTGAATATGCAAAGACATGATTCTTGAGATGGCTCTTTTTAGAATTCAGGTTCTTTGCTACTAATATTCTCTAAGAACATTTAATTGTAAACTTCTTTCCTCATTTTGGTTATTTAAAATAAAGCAATATCAAAAACCTCTGTTTTCTTCATGTCAGCATATTAATTTCAACTCAACATATTCTGTTCTTAATTAAAGTTACTGAAACCATTTTAGACACATTAACTAATGAAAAAATATGAGAACATAATACTGCTTTCATTCACTCCTGAACAGAATTAAGAAAAAAATCTGCATAACTTCAGAATGTTGCACTGCCATTTGTTTTGTTTCTAGTAAGCTGACTAAAGATCCTGCAAGAAAATACAATGTAGGTGCTAAAGGGAATTTGAAGATCGTCCAGTCCATCCCCTTAATCTGTTAGAGACTGAAATGCTTCTGTATCTGTTCTAGAGTAAAGAATTTGCATGTGCAGGCAACCGTACCTCATTCCTAGCCTCCTCTGTACCTAACTCACATCATTCTTTTACTTCTCTTTTGAATCTTCCATAGCATTATTTTGCTTTATAGTTTAAATACTGGCTGAGCTCTTCACTGGTTAACAGAGAGAACCACAGCTTAGGTATGCATTTTTATATTCAGCAGTGGGAGCTGCAAAGGATGTGTAGTATTCCAAGTATTCATTAAATTAGCAGGGGGATAAATAATGAGTGAATACAGTTTGCTGATGACAAAGAATTACTGAATGAAGTCAAATGTAGATAGGTCTGTGAAGCAGTACAGGGAGATCTTGTAGCACTGACATCTATAAAACAATGTGGGAAGTGTGACATCAGTAAGTGTAAATTAATATGTGTAGTGGGAAAATTAGTCTCGACAATACCTACAAGAAATGGTCTGTAAGGTTTCTGTTTTATTTCAGGAATGAAGTTATCGTATATAGTTCTAACGGTGTCAATTTATTGCTAATTATAACACATAAATGTGCATTCACATACTGTGTGCTGATAGATCGCTTTTTTCTGTGTGGTTTTAGAGGTATAACTTCCCTAGTCATCTGTGCAGCCAGAACTCTTGTTAAGGTTCTTATCTTCTGGGATCTCAGCTACACTGTCTTTTTCTCGGAGTTTAACCATTATAGTTTTGCTTTATGTACACCATTTTCCTGGCTGTCGTTTTGATGATGGTGTCCCTATATACATTTCTGAACTTATTCCTCACTGTACATCGGGACCGAGCTGCTTTCGCTTTTCTTGCGTTTGCTCATTTGGTAGCCAGAGTTTCCACTGCCTGGTAGATTGTCAGCCATTGTCATGCTTTCTATCACGTTGTCCCACAGGCTCACTGTAAACATCCACCAGACTACTTCTTTGAATTATTTTCTAAAATTATCCCACAAATATAGCTAGATTGACACATGTCCTCCTACCACCTTAACCAAAATAGTTTTCATTGCTTCCTTGTACTCCCCACTTTCCTTATCCATCTGTTCTCTTTTTTCCTCACACTTTGATTCTAAGTTGTTGGAGCAGGCCTGGTCTTATTTATTCCATGTGTACAGTGACTGAACCAGTGGGAACTTAGTTTATTAAATAATGCAATTAGTAAAAGACATAAAATGAGTAGATTTTCTAACGTACTCTAAAGCAGTCCTTTAGCTGTGTCAGAAACAGAATACAGTTTCAAGGAATGGAATATCCAGTAATTGGGGATACTCTCAAAGATTAACACAGCGCACAATATCCATTGGGAAAGAGATATGTCTGAGCTGCATGCAGAAAAGGAGTAGGATGATGGCCATACAAGCACTGCAAATACTTCATGTAGTTGAAAGTTAAAGTAACAAAATCAATTTTGTTCAGATAGCTCTAAATCTTGGTTCCCCACTGATACTGCTTAAGCTTTTCAGCAAAATTACACATTTACTGAGCTGTTTCTTCTGCTATTTGTTCCTGATATTTGCATTTTAAATTGATTTTTGACTTAGGGTCCACCACAACAAAGCATCTAATATGCTGAAAAAGTAATATTTTATGTTATATGTTATGTACAGATTAGTTAATACGTTAATGGGGAAAAGCAATTGATAGCATTAAATCTTGAGGAGCACTTTTGACTGGGTACATAGGCATGCAATTGAGTTTTTACTTAAACAGTTAAAGGGAATGACTAGATCAGTGATTCCAACATTTCTGTAGTAACCCCTGACTTGAAAGAGAATTTGCTGTGTTCATGGTCTGGGTACTGTGTAGTTTACACAAGTTCAACAGAACTTTTTAATAAGTGTCTTCTGAAATACTACCTCTCATCAGCAAATCTTTTTGATTAGAAGCCACCTTACTGAAACTATGGTTTCATATGTGGGGACTGAAGAAATGCTGCTGTATTTGCTACCACTGGACTTCATAACTGAGCAATATTTAATGTGTTTACTACATCCATAGGACATGCTGATCTACAAGTTAAATGTTGGAATTGGATCCTTTGCTGTACTTTTCATGAGGTTCACTGTTAAAAGTAAAATATATATAATATTTACCATTACATAAACTGTTAACTCACCTGCTACTGGTTAAACAAGCACTCTCTCAGCCAGTCTCCATTCTTCTGAAATACCTGCTTTTCCCTGTTTCTCCTTGGTCCCATTTTTTTCTAAGCCAGCTATCAAATTGTTTTAATTCCTTTCTCCACACCTGTCACAAAAGGTGATCATTTTTTTTTTTTCTTTTACTCATTCTGCTCCATTTTTTTCTACATTTTTTTCTTCCTAATTGTCTTTCTTCCTCAAGCAGCTCCAGTAAGCATCTCCACTGCAGCTCAGGTTATACTGTTGTTGCCTATGCTCCCTGGCTCTGTAATCCTGTTCCTCTCGTGTGCCTTGAATATTCTTGAAGCCACATATTGCTGGGGGGTGGGAGTGTCGGGGGGTCTGTGAAGAACTTCAGATAGCTTAGGTAGCATTGATAGATGATCAGTCTTTCTACTTTATGTTTAAATCTCTCTCTCTCTCCATTGTTCACCACTCATACACCATACTTTTCATACATTGCTCCTCATATATAGCTTACTGTAATAGCTTGGGTGGCCTTGTTTTTTGGGGGAATTTGGTATATTTTACACAAGGCTGGATGGTTCCTAGAGTACATCTCCCATACTTCTAGATGTTCTTAATGACCTTGCTGCTCCCAGGGCAGTCACTTAAACTAACAGAGACTTCTGTATTGTTCTCCGGGGTCTGCCCCTTCACACAAAGTATGTTTTTTCCTACTGTTAATGCAGTTCTAGCCCAGTAAAAAATAGTTTGTGTTAATGATGACTATCTAGAGCTGCATGTTCAACTTTCAGCAAGCTCAGTGAGCAAAAGTGGTTGGAGAATTTGGCTATGTATTGGAAATCAGAATAAAGTTTTAAGAGGCAAAAATACAGTTCTTGATTTAATATAGTCATTTTCAGTACAGAAATATTTTCAAAATTAATGTTTTATTAGCTTGTAGTTCATATTTTTTAGCAGTTACCTGCTATCTGCTAAAATGATTAAAGAGGCAAGATTAATTATACCTCTTAAGATACAGAGAAGTACACTAGAGTGCACAAATACAGCAGACATTTTATGTACTAAGATGGGCTCAAAAACTACACTGTTAATCTAACTACAATCTAATCCAAAACAGTAGGAAAGGATGAGGAGTCCATTCATTCCCCCATATGTGACAGCATAAGTAGTACAACGGCTGCTGACTGAGGCTGACCAGCAGTTCCAACCTATCCATAGATGGGGGTTAAAAAAAAGAAGCAGAGTTAGTAAAGTGTTACCGTTAGTGTGGTTGAAAGACAAATTTTGTAATGTATCTTATTAGCTAAAGCACTGAAAAGTTGAACTGACCTCTTCTTCGTAGTTTAAACGATAGCAGCAAACAATAAATAAGAGGTTGGGGAAATAGTTTTAATAAGTGTGTCAGTCAGGGAATTTGAAAGAAAAAGGCGCTCAGCTTCTCTGGAACAGCAGGTGGTATTAAAGAAGGGAGAAGTTACATGCCCGTGGAAGCAAGAGGTAATAATAGCTATTGCCAGTGAAACAACGTGGGCTTTGCGGGATCTGAAGACTGGGAGAAATGACAGTGTGTCATAAATCAATGTCTTTATTAAGTCTGCTTTCTAGCATTCAATAAAATCAGGATCTTTCTTCTTTAGACTTTCACTGGTCTCTCTTGAGAATCAAGACTGATGAATAAAAGGTGGAAACAGCAGTCTGTGGAAAAAAATTCTCTCCCTTGTAGCTCTGTGTTTCTGTCCTTTATTGGCAGCATTAATTCATTCTCATACGTGGTAGTCGCTTAACTTCACCCACATTCAGAAATGCAGTCTCTCTTCATGGGGAGCTGTTCTTGTGGATGAAAGATTTCCCTACATTAGGAGTGAAATACCAAGAGTCTTCAGAGCAGATGTTTTAATATGTGAGGGCCTTGTTTTCTGTGTACTTTGGAGGACTGGTGTTTAGGTTTTATGTGTTTTGTAGTTTGATGCGAATTTTATTGACTTAAGTATCTAGAAGGTTAATGTTACGTAGGAGTGAGTGTTCATGAAGGCATTTGGAAGGTGGAGCTGTTTGCTCAACTCCTGGAATTAACTGTGTTTTAATTAAATCAAGGGCCAGATGGTACAGTGTCCAATTCATAACGTTGTAACAGCATGGTGCTGCAACTACTTTTAAGTTTCTTCTGACAGTGGTTCATAAAGAAGTTGGTGACCATCTTATGTCATAAATGGTTTCCTTAGCATTAAAGAAACTGTCTGATATTGGAAACTGAATTACTGTGATTGCATCAGGAACTAGATTAAAAGTCTAAATACTAATTTAGTCCTTGCAGAGAGGATGGCTTTCAACAGGCTGTGATGCCATTGGGATGTTGGGATAAGAAGGTTATCTCAGGCATAGAATTTGACTTCTGCTGCTTTGAAAGAATAAAAGGTCAGCAAGCATCAAAATGTATTTTTAACCATCTAAGTAGAGGCAGTACACAGCTGCCTGGGGAACATTTCCATTTACTACAGAGATACTGCACTTTGCCAGAGAAGTTGAAGTAGTTAAAAAATACTGAACATTATTTTTGTTAATATATTATTTCATCAGGTATTAATCTAAATATTTTGACTGTAAATAATTCAGACCTGGAGTGATGTAAAGTGTTTTGGGTGACTTCAGTGCAAAGTAAGTGCTTGGAAGTACCTGAGGATCTCACCCTTGTTCCTGTTAAGGCTTAGTTTTTGCAGTTAGTAGAGATCTTTAGGTAATACAAAGGTGCTGTAAGTATTAATTTATTAAGTTTCATTTTAAATATTCATGTGAAAAGTGTTCTCTAATGAAAACATCTGAGAATGTACAAGTATAGTGACTTCTGTTGCCTGTCTAACATGATTTATTTGATATATTTTTGATGTGATCTGATAGACAGACTTCCAGTCACTTCTTCCCAATAAACTTCGTTTTAAGAGGAGATTGTTTGTGAGATTGAAATACCTGAGCACTTAAGTAATATAATCTGAAACAAAAATACTAAGAAACATATTAAATGCTGTAAAAAATTAAAGCCCCGGCTTTCAAAGATGTGACCAACTGTAGCAGTTGCATGTGCAGATTAAATAGTTACATGCAGAAATGTCTACTGACAGCTTAAATTCTTTCCTAGAATTCTTTCCTTTCCTAGATTACCATTTGACCTACACAGTATAGGAAGAAATATTTTAATATTTTAATGCATAAAGTGCTTTCTTTTTGGTGTGGTTTTTTTTGTTGTTGTTGTTTGGGTTGTTTGTTTTTGTTTGTTTGTTTGTTTTGTTTTTTTTTTTTTCTTGTGAAAAGCAATTGTCTATGCAAATTATTCACAGAAACTTTGTAAATGTTTGCGTGAAGTGTACTTAGTAATTGAGCTGCAATATGTGATAATCTAATCAAGACCTCCGTGGTATTTTCCTTCCTTTTAGAAAATATTTAATCTTTATTTTATTTTTGTTACTTGCCTATTACTCTTATTTTGTTTGCTTTTAAATCAAAATGTTCTACAGAGAATAAATTAAATTGTTATTTGGCTTGACTGAAGTTAAGTGCTTACCTGTGATATTATCAGTGTGTATTTTATGTAAGTATAGACAAATACTGTTTGCTACCCATTTCATATTAGGCCTACTCAGTACACACATTTATTGCCAAAGGTCTAGCATTGTGCTGTCTCACTGATAAAGTTCTTTGTTAACAGGAAAAACCTATTCCAGGAGGAGCCCACCTGTCACAGCTAGGTTGTAAATCATGCTCTTGGCAAGAAAGCTTTCATCAAAGAAAATAAATGAGGGCATCAAGTAGAAGTTTGGGTTTAGAAATACAGTATAGCAAGTGTTGTACTCTGTGTTTTGCTAAGGATTCCTTGAAAAATGAATATCTCAACTCTCAGTTAAAGAGAAGATGTGATTTTTAAATTTTTTTTTTCCTATAAACTGATACTGTATGCCAGGACTTTGTGATAGTAGCTCTGAAAAAAGCAAGGAAATTGCAGAGTTCCAAAGAATCTGAACTCCTGCCTTATGCACATGCACTCCAATTTTCCGTTTCTCTGTCTCTTTTCACATCTGATTTTAATAAAAATGTAGTTACCATCAGAGTTTTCCAGCAAAGATTTATGTATGGTACAGTAAAAGAGAAAAAATACAAACACATGCAGCTCTGTGACTTAAGGCTGCTTGTGTAATGTGTGCACTATATATGCTTTAATTAGTTTAAAATGAGCAAAATCACTTCTGCTGCCTCATACATCACATTTCAATCAATAGCTTAAGTATACTACCTTGGAAATGCAGTGAGCCCAGTAGCGGAAGGAATTACTAACCTGATTTCAACTCATGTAATTTCTAGTTAGTAATTAAGGATAGTGAATTTCATATAAGGTTATTTCACTTTGAAGAAACGAAGGAACTATTTTTTCCAAACTAAATATGGTTGTACACGAGTAACTTTTAGTGGTGTCTACAATGTTGTTTCTGAAATACATCCCCAAATAAAACTTTCTCCTGAAGATGCAAAGTTGGCACTACAAAGCCAACATACTCAATATGCAGGTCAGCAACAGAAATACAGCTTCCTTCTTCCAGCATTTCAAGCATCAGCAAAAAAATAACATGCGTATCCTAAGTTCACATGCTTTAGAATTACAAAAGATTTTGGAACCTCTGAACCTATTTGTGACAAAATACTGATTAAAAATCCAGGACTGTAAAATAAAACTAGAAGTTATTCTACAAGCGATGGCTCAGAATTCTTATCAGCCCATCAGGACTGTTATTGTCTTGTATGTTTTGTTTAGGAAGGAGATTTTTATTCTTGAAGTATGTCATAGCAATAAGCCACCTCAGTTTCTATACTGTCATATCAGTTCTTCTTTAGTTTATAGACATGAACGTTCCGTCAGAATATGCTGAGCATACATCAGTGCAGATTTGAGGTCTGCTATGTAATGTTATTTGGAGGATCCATTGTGCAGCTGGTTGAGAAAAACACAGGACTGGAAGGTCCTGAAGCCTACTCCAACAATCAGTACAACTTTTGGAAATTGATCATGTTGAGCTCTCTTTGAAAATGAATATGAGTTTTTGATTTATTTTCTCCTTTTCAAGGTTTCTTGCAAAACCACATCTACGATGGTTATAACTTTCACATAAATTCCAATTTGAGTGATGGCCATTCATCCTAATACTGTCATTTAGCTTAAATGACATCTTTGATATCCAAGGTCTTACCTGATTTATGTGTATCTAGAGAGTACTTAATCCTCTTTTGGTTTTCTTTTTACTAGACTAATCAAGCAAATTTTTATTTGTCTCCTCACATGATATAGGATTCCTATTGCACTGGTCATCTTTGTAGCACTTCTCTTTTCCTCATGGTGTTTGAATTTATTGAAAATGGGAGAAAAGAATTGTACATAAAATTTCAGAAGAGCATCTTGAATGGTAGGGTATTCCCAGAGGAATGAAGAAGTGTTAAAACCATCTGATGTATTCCAGGGTTGGCAGCAGGGTCTGAGAGAGGGAAAAGCTGAGATGGTCATGAAATTCAAACTAATCAGCATTCACTGAGGAACCAGAAAGTGATTCAGCACTATAGGGGGAAATAATTATTAGGAAATGCTGAAGGACTGCTTATGAGAATGCTTTAAAAAAATTAATGTACTGCAGAGGAGAAGGATATTCTGTGAAATCTTAGATTATGTTTGGGAAATTGTATTGGCAGTATTTTGTTCAGTTTAAAAAGCTGCTGTTGAATCATGCTATCGCTGTTTTGTTAAATATATTACAGTGTATTTACATGACTTAGAATAGTTGAGGTGACTATTTCACAGAAAAGCTGCCTTTATCATGGAAGACTGGAATCAGATTACGAAAGATGGAAGTGTTTTTGTTTTGCAAGCACTTAGGAAATTGTGTGGCTTCTGTCAGCTAGCCTTACTTATCCTGGAGTAGAGGTGACCAGACTTCTTAATGCAGCTTATGCAAACTAAGTGCCCTAATATTCCACAAGGAGAAACTCAGAAGGGAATCAAGTGCTGACATTTAAAACCTTATCACACTGTCAAAAGTGGTAGAGTTACCACAGTTTACAATGTACAAGAAGGGTAAAAAGAAGTAGAGAGACAGAGTAAATCATCATGGAAACCATTTCCAAACACATGAAGGACAAGAAGGTGACTGGGGAAAGTCGTCATGGATTTACAAAGGAGAAATCAGACTTAACCAGCCTGACAGCCTTCCCCAGGCAACTGTCTTGACAGGGGAAGGAAAGAGCGGTGGATTTTTTTATTTTGACTTCACTGGGGCTTTCAATGCTGTCTCTCGTAACATCCTCCATAGACAAACAAGGTAATAGAAGCCAGATAAGGAGTCAGTGAGGTGGGCTGAAAACCAGCCTGGCTCAAAGTGTCGTGATCCGCAGCATGCAGCTGACCTGGAGGACAGTCACCAGTGTTGTGCTGCAGGGGTTGATACTGGAGCTACTACTGTTTAAACATCTTCATTTAGCACCTAGATGATAGGGTAGAGCACATCCTCAGCGAGTTCACAGAAGATAAAAAAACTTGGAAGAGGGTGAATACAGGAGATGGTTGCACTGCTACTCTGAGAGACTATGATAAACTTCAGAAGTGGGCAGACTGGAACCCCATGTTCCAGGGTTCCGCAAAGGAAAGTGCCAGGTTCTACACCTGGAGAGTAATGACCCCCTGCATAAATCAGTACAGGCTGGAGGCTGACTGTCTGGAAAGCAGCTTCAGAGAAAAGCCCCTGGGTGTTCTGGGGATGAGAAGTTGAACATACCAAAGGAAGTGCATTACTGGAAGGCTGAGGGAGGTCATCCTTTCTCTCTACTCAGCATTGCTGAGATCACATCTGCAGCACTGCATACAGGTCTGGACTCCTCAGTACAAAAGATACAGACACTGTGGTGAGGGTCCAGCAAGGGCCACAAAGATGATTCATGAATGGACTGGAGCATCTTTCATGTGAGGAGAGACAGAGACCTGAGACTGTTCAGCCTGGAGCAGAGAAGGCTTAAGCGGGATCTTGAGTGGTCAAATACTGGAAGAGGTTGCCCATAGAGGTTGTGGAGTCTCCATCCTTGCTGATACTCTACACCCAGCTGAACACAATGCTGGACAGCCTGCCCTACCTGACCCTGCTTTGAACAAGCAGTTGGACTTCATAATCATAGAATCATAGAAATGTCTCGACTGGAAGGGACCTCTAGAGGCCATCTAGTCCAACCCCCCTGCTGAGAGCAGGGCCATCTTCAACTAGAGAAGGTTGCTCAGAGCCTCGTCAAGTCTCACCTTGAACGTCTCCAGGGATGGGGCCTCAACTACCTCCTGTGCAACCTGTTCCAGTGCTCCACCACCCTCATGGTAAAGAACTACCTCCTTACATCCAGTCTAAATCCACTCTTTTCT
>JAAGNO010027637.1:83719-149298 GCA_033439905.1 Ceryle rudis
GGTCTGACCAGAGCAGAGTAGAGCGGCAGAATCACCTCTCTCGATCTGCTGGCCACACTTCTTTTGATGCAGCCCAGAATGTGATTTGCCTTCTGGGCTGCAAGCACACACTGTTTCCAGAGATGCCTTCCAATCTCAATGATTCTATGTAAATAAGTATTTTAGTAAACTTGACGTCTCCAGTCAAAAGAACTGAGCTTTTTTTCTCAAGACACTACCAATAATAATTTCATTATAGGTAAAAAATTTTGTGCAGTGGTCACAAATTAAAACCCAGGAAATTCCATGTGAACACAAGAAGAACACACATCCTGTATAATCTTTTTGATCACTCAGAAACATGTGGATAACACCCTTTTTAACACCTACCAGTATAAATGAAAAAAATGAGTAACTTGTGCTTTTTTTGGATTAAGCAGGTGTTACATGCAGAAATATATTAAGAGTCATAAATCAGGTTGGTGTTATGTCTGTTGTTGTCCAAGAGCTCTCAGGCCATTCTAAATTACTACTACTACTGGCATAATAATTCTAGAAGTAATTAAGCCTCATAAAAGTGATACGTTTATTATATCTGAAGGAGAGAAAGAGCAGAATTTTTATTTGCAAGGAGATAAAAAATTCAGTATATTTGCTAAAAAAGACATTCATTGTGCCAGTGTACCTTGAAGGCACTTTTACATGAGTTTACATGGACATATTTTTCATTTTATTAATTTAGCTCTAAATGAAAAGCTCTTTCATGTTTTTTCCTTTTTCTATTATCTTCTAAGAAGACAGTTTAATTTTGGAATTTAACACTTTTGTTACTGCTTTGCCACTGTTAATGCATGAAATGGTTCCAAGGCAAAATATAAGAAAACCAAGCGGGACTTAGAAGGGGAATACCAAGAGAGATGTAGTCAGTAGTTAAATGCTGTGCTGCATTCATACTCTAAAATTAAGTTGTCCGTATATTGTGTAGTGAATGTCATTTCATGCTATGTAGCTGATGGAAAAGCTGGAACTAAGAGGTGCAATAATCCATTTCAGTTTATCAGGCAAACTAGTAATAGAGACAGAAATAAAATTCAAATCTATTTGTTCCTGGTTCCATGTTGTGATATCTTTAGAGATAGCTTTAGTTTAGCATGATAACGAGGAGTTGCCCTATCCAGTCCATAAGAGATATTGAGGATAGTGGGGTGATGAGTGCTGTTTAAGCAGGAGACGTGTGTTTGCTGAGGGTTTATGTGTGTGCCCTGGTAGGATGATCTGACTTCATTTCATTTTCTGAAAAAGGGCATGGAGATGTTGCTGATAACTGCCAGGAATATTTAGCTGGAGTGGAACGGTTTTGGCAAAGCAGAAATGTAACATAGCATGAGTGTAAAGAAGGAAGAGAGTCACCACAGAAGGTAGTCAGTGAACCAGAAAAGAGCTCCTCTGGCTAACAGAATGTGCGATCACCACTTTCTCTGTATTTGAGATACTCATGACTTTGTATATATAAGAATAATCTGAAATCCACAAAACACTGATTTCACATCAATCATGCAGGCCCTCACCGTTGTCCTTTGTCTCCGAGTGGCTTCAGTTCAAGGTTATTACTGATCACTAATGCCCATGGATTTGAAGGGGAGTGTTTATAAAAATGGAAATCAGGTACAGAACTCCCGAAGTTTAGCAGTGTAGTATTAGAATTCATAGAACAGGTCAGAAAATCTGTATTTTTATGGTGGCTCTAGGAATGTATTGTTGTAAATGTGCATCTGTGCATAATCTTTGCATGATCACATTGAGTGTTTGGTTTTTGGATGATGTGAACAGGAAATGGATACTTGGACACAGTGATGGATGAACGAACTTTAATTTCTCACCTGGTTAAAAATCTGTTTTGGGGAAATAGAGTATCAGTGGTTTACTTGAGGCTGTACCGTAGAGGCAGAGCTATGGAGAAGTGCGTGAAATAAAAACGATACAGCAATTTAATTCAGGGAAAGTATTTGCCATTTAATTTCCTTGTAGTAAAATTTAAAATAGTAAGCAACGCTAAAAGGAACAATCTTGTTTTTCAAATTAAATTATGAATAATTTTTAAAATGTGTGTGAATATATATAAATAGGAGAATCAAGGAGAATAGATACTATAATGTCCTTAAAAGTCAGTCTACTCAGCCAACTCAATTTTGTGTGCTTATTCCATATTAATTAATGCAAATTCTGAAGCACATACACTCACTGGGCAAATAGATGATCTTAATCAACAGAGTTAAAATCATTATTTGTTATTAAGTGATAGCTTGGCTTTATATTTGTAGGTGTAAATCACAACCAGTTACGAACTTTTGCCCTCAAAACATCCTTTATGTTGTTACTGATGGAGATGCTGAGAGCACAGTTTTATGTATGACTTCCATAGGAGAGTTGTTATAATCCATGTTGAGTTGATGTGTGCATCTGTGGAAGGACTTTTTAATGTCCCTGTATGAATGAACCTTTGAAATTTATTTTTATATGACTTGTAACAACAGCATGAAAAGCAAATTCTTGTTCTCTTATGTGCAGTGCGCTGGGTTAAAACCAAAGCTTTGATTACTCAGTGTTTAGATCAAGCTAATCTGAATTTTGCTAAAACTTTTTGGTTTGGAGTTTGTCAGATACGGGTTTTGTGGACACAGTAGTTTACATGAGTGTGGTATAACATCCTCCATCTTTCTATGGCAGAGACCCAACAGGTACTTCACTATGGATTTTGGCTTAGAGAGATTTGTGTATATTGGCCTGTTGTATAACATTGTACGTTACTAGATCAGATACATTTGTGCTTGAAGAATAAAATTTCTGAAGCTTTTTCACTGTACTTTTGCCTTGTTAGTTTCACACCACTATCTCTGTGATCACAAAAATAAATCAAAATAGATACTATATTCCTCCCTCTTTTATTCTCCACAGCAATGGAATTTCATGAAAACCTGCACAATATAGGGGCAAGAGAAGGCTTAAAAGAAAGAAAACTGCAAAAATCCGTAGAAAGTTTTACGTGGAACATTACAATTTTAAAGGTAATATATCTTCCTTTGGTTAGTTGCTGTATGTTTCCATTAACAACTGACATTGTAATATTGTTACTGGTCATTATTCTGTGGCACAGTTCCAACTGCATTTATTCACTTACTATAAGTGTAATTAGCTTAGTTTATATAGTTTGAAAACGCAGCAGACTCTCAATGTGAATTTTTCTATTGTTGTGGGTGGTTATTTTATTTAGTTTGTCTGACATTTTCTTCTTTCAGCTTTTTAACATTAACAGGATCCACTGCAGTCTTGACTACAGGGGTGAAAACAATGAGTATTAATTTCTGTGAAGCAACTCAAGCTCGGAGGAGGCTATGCTACTGTTTAAACCCAGCTTTGTGATTTGAAAGGGAGCAGGAGTATTCATGTTAATGCACTTACTGAAAAACAAAGGGGAACCTTTTGCTACTGCAGTTAGTGATGAATGGTGGTTAATGATACATACAAATTATATTAGTAATCCCAACTGAAGTAAGTTGTGTGCCTACAAGCTGGAGAGTCTCTTTGCATTTTGTCGAGTGCATTTGCTTATATTTTGAAACAAAAGTAAGTGATGAAGTATAAAAAAGCTTCTAGCCAGAGAGCCTCAGAAAACTAGGATGTGGAACAGTTCAGGCTTCTTATCGCTGGTCTTTCATCTCAGTAGAGAATATAAAAAATTATAGAGATAGCAAAATTACCTCCCTTAATTTATTCCCTTGACACTGTCCTTCTAGCCCAAATTATTCAAGCTTTATGTTTACATCCAGTAATGAGTTCTCTTCCACTCAATCAAATATTTCATCACTAAATCAAACTATAAAGTCTGTATTAATTATGAAGAAAATATTTTACTCCCACATGTTTATTTATAGTTCTTACTGAAAATAGAATTCCCTTCTCACCTCCTCTTACAGCGAACTACTTCAGAAAGCCAGTAAGTAATACACATGTATTTCTCTAGCTTTCCATGTTGGTATCAACTGTTAAGCTTTTCCGTGTTGCTTGGTTCTCCAGTTCCCCTTTTGTTATACTGCACAAGTCCAATGCAGAGGAGAATCAAAAAGAGGTGCAGTTTGCTACAGCATGTACAGTTCATACATTCTAAACATGTGTGCAGGTTCTGCTTATTGGTAAAAGGACCAGACTATCACTTTTCCTTTTTTAGAGTGGAGTTCCCTGAAAAAAACGTGTGGGATGTGTCAAGTACCATTCCTGTGGTACCTGGAGGATAGAGAGGAGGGAAGTCAATTCAGTGAGTTTGGACAAATGTCAAGGAAGTAAATTCTTATACTTCTTTACTTTTCTGTTAAAGGTATTAGATATCAGCTAGGATAGTAAAATCTATTTTAATGCTGCCTGAAACAGCAGTAGCTTTGCTTCATCTCTCATGATGGGAAGTCGTGATTTTTGCGTAAGCCAGGAATTGGACAACCCACATGGAAGATCTGGCTTCTCAGAGCTCTGAAGGGCTTCTGTGCATATTCTTAGGATTAATGTAATTGTGATGTTAGAAAGCCTTCCTTTTGAAGTGATTACTGAAAAAAATCTCTTCAACATTTGACTTTTTTGCCCTACTCACAGATTAATGTCTGTTCTGTAGGAAGGTACATTTGTCCCATAATTAATACTTTATAAAAAATAAATAAATTGTGAGCTGTTTAATCAGCCTGTTTTCAAAACTTTAGCAGGAGGTGTTCCAGAAAGTTCTGGTATGTTGCTACACCTTAAAAGTTATTTGCAAGTGTTACAGTTCACATAGGCATCTGATAAGTGCTGTTACTCAGATTAAATGCACAAAAAGTTAGAGCTTGCGATTTGTTTGAAGTAACTCATTAAGGTTTTTCTCTCCAAACTTTTAACTGTAAGCTGTAACCATAACTTCTCATGTTACACAATTAAATAGTTTATCAGTTTCTAAGACACTGTTCTTCCTATCTGGAGACAAAGACCTGCAATCTTAGTTTTGTTCTTAACACTATTTCCGCTTCCATTTTTCTAGTTCTCTAAAAATGTGTGAGGACAGGGATGGGAAGTGAATGCCCACATTTTTTAGTTTAAAAATTGATCAGGCAAGTGACAATCTCAGCCACTTTAAGAAGTATTTCTTTTTCCTGTTGAATTCCTTACTTATATCAAATTAACTTCCACCTTGAACAGCACAAAAATAATCCCCTCTCTATTTAGCGGCCCCAAATTTTTCTGTTCATCAAGCAAACAGTTGAGCAACCAACACACTGAAGGCAGTGCCACGCCTAGATAGATTTAACTCTTTCTTCTTCTTGTAATTAGGAACAGTTTTTTAGATGGTCTCTTGGCTATGATTTAGGAGTGGCTGTGTGGCTCTGAGCACCATTACTAGATAATGCTGCATGAGCACCATCCTCAGCTACCTCACAGAGGAGTCACAGAATGCTCACATGGTATGGCAGATGCATTTTCCAAACCAATTAAACAGCATTTTACCCTCAAGGTACATATTGATGGGTTTTTGTCAATTGCAACATTTTGACTACAGTTGATACAATGGAAAGTTTAATAAAATAACAAAATTGACAGTTTAATTCTAGGGGAACTCTTTGTTTAGAACATCTGACGTAGCTATTAAATACATATATGTGTGTGCCTATGCATGCCCTAAATTGCTATTTTAAAGGATTCTGTTTTTCCTGATTTGAAGCCATGTGGCCAAATTTATTATTGGTATAGTGAGTTTGAATTCAGCTGAAATATTTCTATACAATTTGTTTATGCACTATATGCATACATTTTCATTCTTATGCACCCTGTATATGCAGGTGGAGGTATTTGTTTAACTTCAGAACATCACATAGAGTAAATTTAGTCTGCTTCAGTGAACATTGTTGGCTATCTTAGAGATACAGAGATTATACTGTGTTAGAATATTCATCTCTTTCAAATAGACAGTTTGCAAGATCATTTGCTGGTACTTTATTTATTACCGAGACTGCTAGTACTCACATTTTCTAAACATAGATAATTGCATTTCCCAACAGGAAGAGTACACAGTTGAAGAAAATCACTCCTAAGTGCTGTTGCATCAGGCTCCTACAAACAACGGAATGTAACAGTTTACAGATTTTTCTGGCATAACAAAACTTTGGAAAAAAACTTTCTATGTTCAGAATTTGAGATGCCCCTAGGGAGATCATAACAGCGTCTTTAACATAACTACATAACAGTCTGCAAGAAACAGCTGTTCTAGACACATAGGGAGAGTTCAGTGGAAGTACTTGGAAATAAGGTGGAACTCTGAACTCCAGCATTTGTTAGATACTTCATGTTGGCTAGGAGTTCTTAGGCATGTCACGTTAGATAATGTGAATTACTTTCTCTTGAAAGAAATCCCAAGGCTTGCACTTCATGACATCTCTAATTGCTGTAATGACATTGGTTCTGCACCTACACTGTTTTTATAAATGTATTTATAAATGGAACATTCAGGGCACTTCTAGGGTGCAAATTCCTACATTTCCTTTTTTTTAAAAAAAAAAAGTCATTGAATTTTGTGGACCAAATTTACAAGTGGGTTCAGGCAGCACTGTTGTCACCATGGGGCATTCATAAAGCCTCTTACAGCTGCTACCTAGTCCTGTAGGTACTCAGAAGAGCTCCCACATCCCAATTAAATTTAAAACTAGTAGTTTCTTGTTGTAGCCTCACTGATGAGATTTTGGCTCCTAGTTAAACACATCTTTCGAAGTTAGGAAGTTAATTCCTTTACGTCCCAGTTCTGTAAATGCACTCGAAACACACCAGCTGGGCATGGAGCACTGCAATGTGTCCCATTGTACTGAGCAGCCACGGCTCAGAAAAACTCTCTGAGAAAGGTACACCAACTTCTTACTTCTCCTGATAGGAGCTTTGGTTCCCAGAAACTGAGCTAAAGCCCACTCACTGCTGATAGAGTTTCTTGGGATTTTTTTTGGGGAAAGGGTATTCATGCAGTTACTTCAAATGTAATCTCTGCAATTTTACTTTCATGTTCACACACTCACTGAAGACCCTGTTAGTCATGAGTGAAGACATACTAGATTATAAAGGTAGCTGTGCTGAGACATGCTAATGCTTGTCTTATGAGGAGCAGCTGAGAGAACTGGGGTTTAACCTGGAGAAAAGGAGGCTGAGGGGAGACCTTATCACTCTTTACAACTACAACTGAAAGGCGGTTGTAGAGAGGTGGGGCTGTTCTGTTCAACCAAGTAGCAAGAAGGGGTGGCCTCAAGTTGTGCCAAGGGAAGTTTAGATTGGATATTATGAAGAATTTCTTTCCTGAACAGGTTATCAGGCACTGGAATGGCGTGCCCAGGGCAGTGGTGGAGTCCCTATCCCTGGAGGTATTTAAGAATCGTGTAGACGTAGTGCTTCGGGATATGCTTCAGTTGAGATCTTGTCAGTGTTAGGTTAATGATTGGACTCTGTGGTCTTAAAGGTCTTCCAATCTAGGAGATTCTGTGATTCTGTAATTGACACTGTATCTGATTGACTCTGACATGAAAGATCATTTCATAGGTATGAGAAGTGATAGGAAACATTTTGGGTTTGTTTTTAATTACGTTTCAGAAGCTCTGATACAAACCCGCTGCCTCTTAAACCTTCAAAACAAACAAAATATTTCTAGTATTGGTTTTAAAAAAAACCCCCACAAAACAGATTAGTTGGCACAGGGATATTGTGACAGAGAGGTATGAAGGATATTGAATTGAGCTTCCACATTATTTCACATCCTTTGTCATTGTTACTTACCAAAACCTTATGAGTGAATGTTTTGTTTTATGATGTTCTTTAAGGTCTTTTTCATGTCTTGGTGCTTGATTCTTTTTCTGAAGCTTGTGAACATCAGTATGTGAAATAAGTATTGAAGTTACAAAGTGCTCTGTTCTATTAGTGAATTTTAATCACAGTGAACGAAAGGGAGCAGCAATTGCCATCTGCCGCTGTGAGAACAGAGCTCTTGCAGGGCTCTGCAGTTATGGTGTGCAAGGTTCCATTCTATCAGTCCTGTTCCCAGTTGGGAATTATCACAAACGGAATGTTTGTGAACACAGTGCTGGGAGTAATTTCGAGTTTGTGGTGTGTTTGCCAGACAACACTAAGGTCTAAATTCATTTACATTTTGACTTACTTGAGGTGAAAGCCTGACAAAGGCAGCCCTACCATCTAGTGAGAAACATAAGGGGTTTGGTTCTGCAACTGCTCCAAATTCCAGCATTGAGTTACCTCCACTTGGTTTCTTTGAATGCAGGGGTTTTTTGTACTTCCTTATGATAAATCTGCTTGACTAAAGATAGAGCTGTTGATAGGTTCCTTGTGTTGGCTTCTCAATTGACATTTTATGAGAGCAGGTAGACAGACTACAGCCATTTGGGACTGGTAAGAAGGTGAAAGACCTCTAAGTAGTCCACAGATACGAGAAAATCCCATGTTCCATTTGTAGTCAACTGTGCTGTTAACTTTTTAAATCAGTGGCACCTACTGTCAAAGTCAGGATCTTGTGCAGCTACAAAAGGCGTAGACTATAAAGATCTGAAGCTGAATCTTGAGAGCCCCTGGACAAGAGATGTTTGATATGTAACTAGAAGGAAGATGTTTGTGAGTTCTTTTAACTGAGTGCATTGGGGAAATTTTTTTTCAGATTTGGGTTACTTTTTTATTTTTCTGCCTTTCAGAGGCATTGTATTAGTGTTCAGCAGTGTTCACTGTGACTACAACTTGTATTTTTAAGATGCATACTGCTTTTTTTTCCCCAGCATATGGCTTCATGATGGTACATCAACAGAGTTAGGCACTTCAGTTGTTCAGACTTGTCTCACTTGAGCTTGTGCCATGTTTGGTAGTAGCGGTTAGTTCTTGTTTCATCTTTGGATTAAGACAAGCCAGCACATAGTGACAACACAGTTGATTTCACAAACATTTTTCGGAGTTCAGCAGCATTCTGAACTCATTTGCTTCACTCGAAGTGTGGGAGAAGAGAGTGATGTAGACAGATACATTTTTTTTATTTCATCTTGGTCTGAACTTGATCCTGCTTGGCCGAATATGTTTATTCTGAACCCCTCTTGTCTGCAATAACCCCACCCTTTATCCCAGGTCCTCTCTTGTCTAGAAATTTCATCTCCAGTCAGTCTTGTCCAGACACTCACAGTTCCTGCTGAAAACCAGTATTGTGGTACATCCAGTATTCTATTCCCACTTGGTGCCTAATTTACTCTTCCAGCAGTTTTTTTTCCTGTTGCTTTCCAGTTACTAGTCCTTCTACTCATCTATCATTTTCAGGCTAATTTCAACATGGTGGATTTTGTCAGTGTGTTTTCTTAATGTATTCTAATCCCAAATGTTGCGTCAGATTTTTACTTCTCTGCTTACCTGTCCGATCTAAATTAAGTGTTGTCACACTGTGTTCATTGCAATTTATTTCACAATCTACTCAGTAAAATGTAGTCTCTATTTTGGATAGTACAGTCACAATTTCACTTTTTGCAGTCCTAGACTTCTTGTCAGGTCAGTCCCAGAGGTCACTCTTGCCCCTCCTTTTCTCCATCTGCCTCCTTGCCAGAGTCCCTGTCCCAAGCTCTTGCTTCCCCATCTCCAGTCTGGCTTGTGGACTGCCTGCATTGGCAACCAAGTGTTGGTGGTAAGGCAAGCTGGAGAAGCCATAAAGGAAAATCCCAACTTTTAATGTGTATTTATTATTGTGTGGGAATGGAATATGCATTGTGTTGCCACATTGCTGGAGCTGTCAAGAGATGAAGAATGATTGATAATAAAATCTTGAGTGATTGTACTAACCACATTCAAAGTCTGATTTTTGTTTATTAAAAGCTCATAACTTGGATCCACTACTGTGGATCCCTGAAGTCACTTGAATTACAAGTCCCTACCCCAAGTGGGAGTGGGGAAAAAATGATGAAAGATTGTTAAAAAAAATCCTGACAGCATTTTCCTGTCTTCATTCTCAGAACTGAATGAACCATATGGATGAGGTTAAAGAATAATATTGAGCAGTGATAATAATAAAATCTGCCAATGGCAGAAATCCTGCATAGAAAGTATCAGTTTAAGTAGTTAAAGTTTGGCAAGCAGATAAGCAACTGAAAGCAGGGTTTTTTAAATAAAAAGTTTGGGGCAAACTTATTAATAGACTGTTGCTAACAACTGTGCCTATAATAAACAACTTGATTAAAGTTCCAGAACTGTACTCTACTAATCCATGTATAATGGAACTTTGTGTAGAAACAGATGCACTCCAGATATGACTCATTTAGTCTGCTAGAGTGTTTTAAATTAGCTTTTAGTTGTTTCTCATTTTGGAAAAAGTATGTGATTAAAAAAAAAAAGTGATTGGTGAACTTACAGATTTTTTTTGTGTGTGTGTCTGGTAATCAGAAAAAACCACTTTAGCTATTATTGTCTTGGATAAGGGGAGGGTGGGCATATTTCTTGAAGAAGGCAATATTTGTTTTCAATTTGTATGCCTCAAATACATAATTCTGCTTACTTCATAGGATACTATTTATGTTCTGAGTTGCTAAAGAAGTTAAGGCTGAAGTATCACACGATGAGCACACATGTTTTTTGTCTGACTGCTGTTTTACCTCTCCTCCTTTATTTTTTAAATGAAAAAGTAAAGTTGGATTGCAGCCTTATGTGGCAGAAAAGGAGAGGCAACATATCTGTTACATCTCTAGAAGGGATAGTATCATCTCTTCAAAAGAACTGTCTGTCAGGAGCCAGAATTTACCCGGGACAGACATGAGCACCCCAGTCACAGAAAAGGTGCATCAGTGTTCATACCTTACTAGACATTAGAAGAACAGACAGTCTTGAGGAACTACAGTACAGTTGTGAGTTGGTTGGTTGGTTTGTGTATGTGGTTTTCTCTCCTTCAGTTGGAAATGTTGCTGTTTAAGAACTGGTATTTTTGAAGCACTTGCTTTCTTTCCTGTAAGCTGGGGGGCAGTTCTCCTTTGGGACTGCAGATGCAGCACTATCCATCACTTTGGCCCTTGCAGACTTTCTGCACGTGTTTGTGAACTTTCCTGTGTCCATCAGTCAGACAGGCATGCTCACTGTGTGCTGCAGCCTTGCTTATTCCCTGTGTGTGGGCAGGGTAGGCAGAAAATGACTACAGGAAAGGCACTTCCATAGTCTGCTAATGGGAGCTGTTGCTGTTAGAGGACTTTAATCTATCTATACAGAGAGATGGAATAGCTAATAGTGCAGGACAGAGCCAAATCGCTGCAATCTGGGACAGTGCATCTTACAGCTTTACAGAAGCTTAACTACTATGAAGAGTAAGAGTACAATTAAAGAGGGATAACGATAGCACTGAACTGCTGACAACCCTGTGAAGTCTTTGTCATCACTGTCCTTTTTGTATGTTGCTTGCCAAGATGTATTTTCATATTTCATGCTTTATCCTTTACTGTGCTACAATTGAATGAATCACATTGCTACCAAAAAAAAAAAAAAAAAATCTAAGAACCAAAAAACCGAAACAGCTTAACGGCTCAGCGAAGTATTAAAATCAGCCTTCACAATTTTCTCTATGCAGAAACATTTATAGTCCCCATGGATTAAAAATACAGCACAGATTACTCTCCTGAAAGCTGTTAGGTAGAAATCATAGAATCATGGAACGGCTTGAGTTGGAAGGGACCTGAAAGATCATCTAGTTCCAACTCCCTGCCATGGGCAGAGACACCTCCCACTAGACCAGGCTGCTCAAAGCACCATCCAACCTGGCCGTGAACACTTCCAGGGATGGGGCATCCACAGCTTCCCTGGGCAACCTGTTTCAGTGTCTCACCACCCTCATAGTGAAGAATTTCTTCCTAATGTCTAATCTAAATCTACACTGCTCTAGTTTAAAACCGTTGCCCCTTGTCCTATCACCACATGCCTTTATAAAAGTCCCTCTCCAGCTTTCCTGTAGGGCCCCTTCAGGTGCTGGAAGGCCACTGTAAGGTCTCCCCAGAATTTTCTCTTCTCCGGGCTGAACAGTGCCACTTACCTCAGCATTCCCTCTCCTTGTAGGACAGGTGTTCCAGTGCTTTGATCATCTTTGTGGCCCTCCTCTGGACCCTCTCTCATAGATCCATGTCCTTCTTGCGTTAGGGGCTCCAGAGCGGGACACAGTACTCCAGGTGGAGTCTCACAAGAGCGGAGCAGAGGGGCAGAATCACCTCCCTTCACCTGCTGGCCACACTGCTTTTGATGCAGCGCAGGGTACAGTTGGCTTTTGGGGATGCAAGTGCACATTATCAGATCATGTTAAGCACTTTGTCAGCCAACACCCCCAAGTCCTTCTCTTCAGGGCTGCTCTCAATCCATTCATCACCCAGCCTGTACTTGTGCTTGGGATTGCCCAACACTGGGTGCAGAGTAAGTGCACCATTAACGTGAAACAAGCAGAATGGTGGTGGGGGGGAGAGAATTCTGTTATTAATTGTGTATTCTCACTACATTTTTTTTTCTTACAGGGACAGGCTGATCTTCTAAAATATGCTAAAAATGAAGCACTGGAGAATCTGAAACAAATCCATTATGCCACTCTTTCATGTGGACTCAATAAGCCAGGCACTGAAAACACGGAAATCTCAAAGCCCCGTCGAAGTCTGGAGGTCATACCTGAAAAAGCAGGTGATGAAAACGGAGAATGAGAGGATGGTCTTCTCACAATTATGGAGTTTATAACTCTGTGACCAATTGTAGCTGCATAGGACATTTGCTTTGCACTTACTGTTGGAAAATATTTGGAATTTTTAAAGCACAACTGGAGAAGCTAATTACAATCTTTTGAAACTGTGAATGTATGTAGCAACTCTGCTTGTGAAGGCAATGATGTTGTGTAACATGGAAATTACATTATTGGCCAAAATAGAGTATATATGTAGAAGATACTGTAATTCAGTCATAGCGTGCTGAAAAGGTCATTATAGTGCCATAGGGAGATGAAGATTTTTTAAATGAGCTGTTAACAGAATTTGAGAAGATGCTTTGATTTTCAAATGAATTGGGTGCACAGGTCCTTTATATCTTGCACAATTGGTTAATTGTGCTAGCGAGGTGAATTATTCTTTTGAAAATCAGGTCCAAAAAAGTAGAATCCATGTGCTTCACACTATATGTGAACTTTATGCCGCTCAGATAGTTGGGTTTGAAGTGATACTGATTTTATTGTTGAGCCATAAATTGAAATGAGAATGTAATTAGACAGTGATAACTGACTTCAGTGCACTATAGGAGAGCCATTATGTAAAAGGAAAATGTGCAATCAATCTGATAGCCTATGTCAGAAGAAGATACATACCTATTTTGTCTAAAATCTTCTGCAAATATGTGTAGATAATGTGACCAAACTGCAAGCAAAATGTTGTAAATAGTTTTTCATTTTGTGATGTGAAGTGCTCATATTAAAAAGAGTTTTATGAGGTTGCTCCCAGGCAAGTAAAGCTTTTAACTAAATTTTAACTTTTTTATTTTTCAAGTATTATCTTCCTTACAGAATGGGTGATATCTCAATAAGCAGGTTTAACAAGAAAAAATAATAAAAAATTGCTGTTCTGGTTCTGTTTCGGTTTTCTGACAACATTAGGTAAAGGTATTGTAGCTGATATGCTCATTGTAACATGATTATACCAACCTAGAGTGTTCTCCTAGTGTTTCTGATTTAACAATAAAATGGGACTATATAATTACAGAAGCTAATAAATTTGAAGAAAAAAAAGCAAAATCACAGAGATCAGAATGCAGTTTTTGTTCAGTTATGGCAAAAAAGGGGAAGATTGTGGTGTCTGTTGAAAAGCATAGTTTTAGTTAGAGGTCTTTGAGACATGCATTCCACACTGGTTTTTATTTTTTAACCAATTCAAGATGTTGTTTCTGCTTTCAGATTGCAATTAACATCTACATAGCTATAACATCCTGTAAAAATCAATGGACCTCTGACCAAGAATATTGGTATTGAATAATAGAATCATAGAATGGTAGAGGTTGTTAAGGGACCGCTGAAGACAATCAGTCCAACCCTGCTGCCAGAGCAGGATCACCCAGGGCAGGACACACAGGAACATACCAAGGTGGGCTTTGAAAGTGTCTAGAGGAGGAGACTCCACAACCTCTCTGGGCAGCCTGTTCTGGGGCTCTGTCACCCTCACAGGAAAGAAGTTTTTCCTCACGTTGAGGTGGAACTTCCTGTGTTACAGTTTCTGACCATTACGCCTTGTCCTATCACAAGGACCAATGAAAACAGATTGGCCCCTTTTACTTGTCACCAGCACTTCAGATATTTGTAAATATTAATAAGATCCTTTCTCGGCCTTCTCTTCTCCAGGCTAAACAGCCCCAGGGATCTCAGCCTTTCCTCATAAGGGAGATGTTCCAATCCCTTAGTCATCCTCATAGCCTCCGTTGGACTCTCTCTAGTATTTCCCTGTCCCTCTTGAACTGTCCGAGAACTGGACACACGCTCTTCTTTGTGCAGCCCAGGATACCATTGCAGTCAATCTGAATTATTGGGGAGTTAAATTTATTTTCTAGTCAATATATTATTAAAGAGGAGGGGGAAGATGAAAACAGTTTACATAGCAAATGTCACATCTTGACCCTGCACTTCTAAATGTCAAACTGCATGGGTTAGGGGCAGTTTTAGAAGGTGCTAAGATCTTTCAGTGTCTAGTGGCAGACTTTATGCCTCCATTTTATGATTTTGCCAGGAGCAACTTCTACTCTGTGTTGTTCAAAGTTATCAAGGTTTTGGGTCAGGGACATCCATTAGACCTATAACAGATGCTCTCTGTTAACACCTATCCCTTTCCAAAGGGCAAGAGAAAGGGCATAGTGGATAGAGACTTACGGGTTAGAAAACTAAGACAGCTTTAATGAAAATAATAAAATGGATGACTATCAAACCCAACCCCCCTGATGGGAGTCGTGTCACCATCACCATCGATGATGTGGAGCAGGCACTGGGGAAGTCCCAGACTGGACTCAGTGGCAGATGGTAACCGGATTCAGGAACACCTGGAGTAGGATTGAAGGCGGAATGGATGGAGTCCTCCTCGATTGCTGGCCATTGGAGAAAAGAACTCGACCCTCATGATCCCTCAGTTTTATACCGAATATGACGTATGTGGGATGGATACCTCGTTGGTCAGCTTTGGGTCACCTGTCCTGTCTGCTCCTTCCCACGGGTGCAGCCTTTACTTTCTGCACCCCCCATTTGGCACACAAGATCCAGCAGTGACCTTGGTCTGCACACCAATCCTTGGTACTAACAATACACTTCAAGCATTTTCATTGCTAGAAGCAGACACTGGCTGCAAAAACATGCTGCTAACTTCAGAAAAGTGCAGTTACGTAGAAGAGAATGAGCTAAAAAGTAAAACTGCAGAACAGAATTGTTCAGTGTAACAAAAAAAAAGCCCTGCAAATCTGTTGTAACTTGAACCAGAGCAAAAATGAAACACTTAACCTGTGGTCAACACCTGCAAGCATTGCTTTTCAGACAGTCCTTTACTATGTTGTCAACTGGAAGTCTTCCTGGAGTTGATGGGAAGCAACGTGGAATTCCCTGTTGCTAACTATACTCTGAGCCAGTACAAAATTACGCTTCCAGGGTCAAATCTATCAGTTCTACATCTGATTTATCCACAGCAAAATAACTATTGCATCAAGATTCAGGTGGGCCGTAAATATACAAGGTTAGTTCCCTTTTTCAGAAACCCCAAAACCTAGGCTGTTAGGACTTCACAACTGACTTTTAGTCCTTACTGAAAGGTGTAGGCTGTGGAAAAATGTCAGTACAGTTGTCATCACACCTCAGAGAAGCCTAAAAGCCAGTGAAGCTCCGTTAACAATCCTGGCCCACTACTGTTTGCATAGCATTTGCAGAATGACATCATTTATATCACAAATGAAGCATTTCTGTAGGGTCTCCTTCTCCAAGCAGGTTATTGGATTTGATGGCTTGGCTATTCCTAGTGTTTATTTATTTCTGTTTAGCCCACTGCAACCTGGAAAGAGGTGAGGGAATACTGAAAGGATTAAACACAGTTTGGTATTTTTTCCTTTGTTTTAAGGCAAAAAAAAAAAGTGAAAAATGAGTATCACACAAGCTAAGGCTAACAGATTTTTTTATGTTCAACAGTACAACGTAGTTAGAACTCTCTTTACTCCGATCCTGTTCTGTATAGTTAGAAAAGGAGATACTAGTTTTTTTTGAGTAATATCCTTACATAGTATCTACTTTAAAAAAAAAAAAAAAAGAAAAAAAGTTAAAATACATTTAGCTCAGGGACCATTTAAATTCAACTGTAGTACTGATTCCTTAAAATGGAGGTCACTTTTGTGCATTATTCATACCCAGTCCAGATCTGCATGTACTGTAAAGCCTTAAAATGAACTCAGTCAAGCAAATGCACTGAAAGAGGATGTGTAGCTAAAAATCCTTTAGGGAGTTTACATGTTGCATGTTAAAAGAATGCAGGATAAACACCTGCAAGCAAAGTATCAGGCTCTACTGTTAACCCAGTGATGATAATTTCAAAACCAAATATATTACCATATTTTTCTCAGTAGTGTTTTCTCAAAGCATTCTTTGCATCCATGATGCAATTGAATTTATTATGACTCAAAATAAGCAAAATAAACACAAAAAAACCCCTACTTTATTTTTGATAAGAAGAAACATCACCCAAGATCTGGTGAAGTTTTCCAAATAAAATTAATCACAGGTTGACTTTATTTTTTTCCCTTTATTTTCTTAAATGTGGTGTAATACAGCTGAACTGTGTACACATGGTTTTGAACTATGGAAGATGGAGTGAAAACACAAGTGACTGTTTATCTGACTGCCTTCTTTGCTTGGCTCTGGTAATCGGTGAGTAAGTATGGGTATGTATGGAGACCTAAATCAACATATTGCTCAATTTAAAAGAAGATACCAATTGGGAAAAGTTAACCATTTAGACACTAGCAATGATTTTTGGTTTTTTGAACACAAGAAAAAGGTTGAGCTGTGCCTATCTGAAAAAGGAGCATCTCTTTAGGCATCATCCTTATTCTTCCTGCCTAAACTCCCCTCCTTGTCAGCTCTGCTTGGTGTGGTAAATAGCAGCCACTGGATATTTAATTACAGAGCCCAGGATATTTAATTACATTGGATATTTAATTACATTCCCTCCATCCTCTGAACACACTGGCCAACTACAGAGGCCAACTCTTCTCCAGGAATTCCCCCAGCAGCACTAAGCAAGGGGCACAGCTGAGCCTATTGATGCCACCAAAGCATCAAAAGCCTTCAAAGCAGAGCTAGGGGCTGAACTTGAGTGGTGAAGCCATGGCCCTTCTGCTGCCAGTGGTAGTCTTCTACTCAAGTCAGTAGGATTGGGATTTAAGTGCGGTGTTGCAAAATTTCCCCTTTGTCTCAGGTCTTTTGTTTCTTTGCTTTCTCTTCATATTCTTACACTGCTGCAGCAAGGAATACTAGATTGGTGCCCAACACGATTTCACCAGCTTTCCCATGCAGGCCCAGTGAAAGATGCTGTGTGAGTCGAGCCTTCTTTCAAAAGCTACTCCATGCAGCACAGGGATATTTTTATAAGACTCCATGATAGTTGCTGTATTCACTTTTTCCTGTTTTGAAGTTGAAGCAGCAGAGAGCGAGATGATTCAGAGTTGCCAGCATGAAAAATGGAAGCAAGTTCCAAGATGACTAAAAATTTAAACTCAGCTCTAATTAAATTAACTAATCTGAAAGGACTCAATCCTCCACTCTTGCTGTGCTTGAGTTTCCCTTCTGTTTGTATGATTTCCTAGTTTTCTACTGCATGAATGTTGTTCAGCCTATCAGTAAGGCTGATTTCTTCTTGCTGTATGCATTGTTTGCTGCACCCATCAAGGAAACCCCTGAACGTCCTGCGCACAGTGTACTAGTATTTCCTTAGGACCTAGCCTACCAAGGTTTACACTTGTGTTGCGGGTTCAAAATGAATATAAATAACAATATTTGCAAATATTTGGAATCTTTGTGGCACAGTGTGTACTTGCAGTGGCATGTATTCACTGTGAAATCATTTTATTCCCAGGTAGCTAACAGTTGGAGCGCTGCTGCCAGAAGTTGACTAGCCCATGAGGTTTTAATACTGTGAGCAAAATTCTGAAACTGGTGAAGACATCAGCTTGCTTCTTTTGACTGTAATGGGTGTAGGACTTCACCACATTTATTATTTTTCTATTCACATCTACTCAGTCTGACCAATTAAGCTTTCTAAATGGAATATTTAACAACTTGGTTTCAAAATTAATAGATCTGCAGGTATCTTATAATGACCTCCAGTCTTTTGGACTCCTGTAAACATTTAAAGCAAAATCCCCACAGTTCTTACCACCCTCTGGTTCCTTTTGCTTTCAGTATTTTGAAAGCAGCTGTGGGACAGGTCAGTTTGGTAATTTTCAAAACTAACTCATGACATTTTTTATTCATTACAACTTGTTAGTTCTCAATAAGAAAAAAAGCAGTAAAACTTTGAGGTTTTCTGGTTATTTTTGTTTCTGGACGCTATTAAACTTCCCTTTCTGACTCACCACCTCTGTTCTCTGGGTGGCTGTGGAAAGACAGGGTAGCAAAAAGCAGCACAGCAGAAAGATTTGAAACAGGGCTTGAGTACAAGAGCAATAACAAGCTCTCACAGGCTTAGGGGAGCATCCACTGTAGTCAACTGAGTTAGAAATGTATTTAGATGCTTAAAGGCAGTACATGAGGAGATGGAAGATAGGCAGAATTGGATGTAAAAAGAGAATATTAGCCCAGGAATATGGGCAACCACAGCATGGCATGCTCCCAGTGCCATCCTGTGGGATCCCTAATGCTTCCTGGTGGTGCTAGAAATATTACCAGTACCTTGGGACAAAAATGTAACATTTCTTCCCTTGACAGTATTACCTGGTGTGGCAAAGAGAGCAGCGATGCTGGGAGAGCTGTCAGGGGTGAACGCTGAAATCTTATCTCTAGCTTTCCATGCCCAGCTGCATGTGCTGCTTTGGCGATCATACTTGTGCCACTTCAGCTCATGAGAGTTCCCACGTGGGGCCACTTCAGCACACCAGAGTTGAGAGGAAAGGGGGAGGGTGTTTGGGCATGTGTGTTATCAAGAGAGGAGTGTTCAAGAGGTGGCACAGGGGAGTAGTATGAAACGAGGCAGCTTTGTTAACAGCAATCCATCCATGCTAAGCCACCTGCAGTCTGTAGAACTGCTTTCTGAATCAGTTTACATGTTTTATTAGTTATCTGTTTTCTATGGAGATAAACATAAAGGAGCAGAGGGTCTCTTCAGCTGGGTGCAGTGTTGGACTGTGCATTGGTGACTGTCTGGGAGAAGGAAAGCAACAGGACTGGGAAACAGCACAGGAACTCAAAGGCCTGAGCTTTGTTCTCTGTCCCTCAGCTTCCTCCATCAACAAATTGGAGGAAATGACACCTACCACTTTTTGAAGTAGCACAAGAAACATAATGTGTAACTGCAGAAAAAAAATAACCCCCACAGAAGGCTGCTAGGAGCAAAATAAACTGACATACAAATAGTAAGTACATCATGATAAAGCAGAACTGTTTGGGTTTGAATGCCGTGCATGTTAGGTTTCACTAGATGCTATTTTACAAAGTGCACTGATGCCTTCGTGATTTTCCAGTGGCATGTACTTAGCAGACGTACCAAACTGTGCTACTGAGTGGTGCAGAGGGTTTTGAAATAGAAATCCTATCAGTGGATTAAAAACTATGAAATCCAAATCCTATTGGTTGATTACAAACTAAGCATGTCTGTGTGTAGTCCCAAGTCATGGGGAGTTCAATATTTTTAATGGCTTGTAAGAGAGTAAAAGATTTTGATACACTTTTACAATATGGGCTTTATGCTGAGGCTCACAGCATGGGAATTTCTTTTTATCAGAGATGTTATTTTATGAATCAAAGAAACCTCTCTCAGAAATCTTAGAAAAAGCCCCAGGATTCAGCTGTAGATCTCAATCTCTGTCCCAAATTCCAGACCTGATGATACTTGCTGACATTTTGAAATGTCCTTAGTCAAATAATGATTAAATTTCTCTGAAGTCCGAATATGTAACAAAATCTTCAAATAGATTTTTATACTGCTACTTGTGCCAGGGTTACAAAAAAAAAAATAAAAAAAAATTCTTTGGATGGAGACATAAAGATCACCTCTTAGACCAGGAATCTGGTGGAGGTGGGTAGGGATCAGTAATGGCTGTCCCTCCATGTCAGAGAGCCTCATGCCTGTGACAGAGCAGCTGGCAAGCAGCACTGGAAACAGCATTTCCTGAACATCCTTCTCTAGGGTGCAGTGTTTTCTGCTTAAATTTATTTCTGCAGTTTTACAGAATCATACACTTGACTCACTTTTTTTTTTTTTTCTCTGACCCTTGATTCACAACCTGTATTTGAAGTTTATATACTTGTAAAATCAGCCCTCACAATTTTCTCTATGCAGAAACATTTATAGTCCCCATGGATTAAAAATACAGCACAGATTACTCTCCTGAAAGCTGTTAGGTAGAAATCATAGAATCATAGTAGAATCATAGAATGGCTTGAGTTGGAAGGGACCTGAAAGATCACCTAGTTCCAACTACCCTTGCCATCAGCAGAGACAACTCCTATTACAGGTTTCTCAGCCACATCCATCCTGGCCTTGAACACTTCTGGGAATGGGGCATCCACAACTTCCCTGGGCAACCTATTCCAGTGTCTCTCCACCCTCGTAGTGAAGAATTTCTTCCTAATATCTAGTCTAAATCTACCCTCTTTCAGTTTAAAGCCATTACGCCTCATCCTAGCACTACGTTCCCTGGTAAAAAGTCCCTCTTGAGCTTTCTTGTAGGCCCCCTATAAGCACTGGATGGCTGCTATAAGGTCTCCTCTGAGCCTTCTCTTCTCCAGGCTGAACAACCCCAAATCTCTCAGATTGTCTTCCCAGGAGAGGTCATAAATACTAAAAGCTCAAGTGCATGAAGGGTACCAGTAGAGCTGGCACTGTGACAACACACAGTTTTGGATTGAAAGTCTGATCAGTATAAGGTGAGCACAGCTTAATACTGGGGGAGACTACACTGGGGACAGTATTAACTGAGGAAAACTGTTAGCTCAGGAAGGTGAGTTGGCAGCAGTTATGAGATAAGGGACAGAACTGGGTATGAGAGGATATATTCAGTCCTGGAGAAGGAATCGTCTAAATCCATCTCCTTTCCTTCCCCCCTGTCACAGGCAAGACTTCTCAGACATGACAGTTCAAGATAAAAATTCAATTTTATATTAGAGTAATTCCTTCTTAAGTGATGATCTGTCACATGTGATGGAGCACTCTGACAGCATCTCCACAGAAGAATTGTGGCAAAAAAATTACAGCATATTCTACCCACATAAAATCCCTGACACGGCTCAAAGCCCAGAAGAAAACTTCATGAACCATGATCAGATATGGACAGTGCATTTCAAGCTAATCAAGAAACACAGTGATATGCTTCATCTACCATGGCCACAGTACTGAAAGTGGTATGATCCTAGAAGCAGGACCCTGAAAAGATAACATGAACTTTACTGGTGGAGACCTGCACAGAGCAGGTTGGAGCATTAAAATCCATCACTTCCACTGTTTTAATAATCCACACAGACATCCTCAGTCTAGTTTCCAAGCAGTGATACATTTTCCACATACTTACCTTCTTGTACAGACACTAACTAGAAAGATAATAAATAACACAGTAATGAGCAACACTGGAATTGCACCTTCTGCAAATTACTCAAGTATATAGCATGCAAATGATATAATATTTTTTTTTGTTGGGCAATTCCCTCAAGTACTGGATTTGAAAAGCAGACCCTCACACTTAAAACTCTCTTCATAGACTTCATTAGAAGAGACAGATAAAAATTATCTTACAATCTGTGCTGTAAGTAATAGTAGCTATAACACTTTTAGAATGGCTATATTTAACATTCATATATTACTGTTTCTAGGTTCTGCTGAGCTGTTTCAAATACAGATAAGGTAGGCAAATGGCGAAACCCTTTAGTAAAATAGAAAGTTGCAAAATACAGAAATCCATAAAGACCAATACCTTCTCCTCACAGCAGGTAGTAGTCACAGCCACAGAATGTCACTGAGGCTGACTTAGAGAGTTCAGGAAGGATACCTTGCAATTTATACAGAATCTCAGAGTTAGAGTGTGTTGCACAAACCAAAGGCTTATTAAATGTCATACATGAGGGCCTAAAATAATCTCTATTTCATAGTAATTGAGAGAACTTTAAGCTATCTACTGGTACAGGTCAATGGCCAACACTAGCTGCTACAGTAGATCATGCATTATAAGGCACATGATAATTCCTGTGGTTTTGAGTAAATTTTAAAATATTTCTGTTATATGTTTAGGGCACATGACTTACTATTAGCATAACTGTACCACAAAAATGTTAAAAACAAGCCTTCCTTCCCCCTCCAGCATTACTGACACTATGAAGGACTAGACACAGATTTCAGACCTATTCAGAACTATTCGCTGGCACCGAGTGCCACAAGCCCTGACCATAACCTGGAATGCAGGAACCAGGCTGTATACCTAATTGAGTTTCCCAGTGCTGTAGCAAAGTGTCCATGAAATACTTGGCATCAAGATGCATCAATAGCTTAGCAGGACTGCTGCTGACTACTACATAAAGCTGGAGAGCCAGTTCGGAAGACAGAGGACAACAGCAATGAAAGCCATCCAGATGGGGGCATCCAGGCCTGCTTTCAAAGTCCTAGTCAGCTCATGTGATGATGCTCAAAAAAAAAAAAAATTCTTTGAATCTTTTTTTCTTGATTGGCCTGTGATATTTCTACCGTCTGCCACTGGCTATCTTCTTTAGCATACCAAGAAGGCAGCAAGCACAGCTTTACTTGTGATGCTCAGACTCTTCTGAGGGACCCCAGACATGTGGGTTTGTCACAGTTCTTTTTCCTGGTGCTGACAGCTTCCAAATCTGTTGCTTACATCATGGTTACTGTCCTCTCCTCCCATGACAGCTACCATCTGGCAGGGGCTCCAGCAGGGTTCAAAGTGCCCTGCAGAGCAGTTTCGAGGCAGAGTGAAAGATTCACAGAGAGGAAGACCTATAGCTTTGATGAGCTGCTGCTGAACTGCAACTGTAGCATTAGCAACTGTAGGAAGGACTGTTCTGCAAGGTCTGAGAAAGAAAGGGTCTGGGGGCTGACAGTGAAAGCAGTTCTGAAACAAGATGAGGGAACCCTGCAGTATTAGGGAGCAAAGGTTCACACAGAAAGGCACTTGAAAAACCAGTGCTGTTCAGATGTCCTTATGAGCCTTTGTTCTCACTGTCAGTGAGGACTCTTCACTATGGATCACTATGGATCAAGTTATTTGTAATACCTTCAATTAGTCTGGAAGGAAGAGTAATAATTTCTGAATAATCAGTGTAGAAGAAAAGCAGGTGATATTTGGAAAGCAAAGAACAAGATAAAAAATATTCTTATAGTGATTCTATTGGGATATAATAAAAGAAACAGAAAGGGATGAGAGCTATTCTGATCTGCAGTGTGATGGTGTCATGTTCATACCTTGGACTTAACTATGGTATAGAGAAAGACAAACTCTAAATGGAACTTTATCACATTCTAAGTCTTCCCAGCCAAAATCAACAGCTACATACAGATGAGCATATATTGTCAAAATTAGACAACAGCTTTGACCTGGTTCATTTCTAGTTCTTTCAGACTCTGTATGGAGAAAAAAAAAAAGAATCTTTTTGCAGTAATTGATTCTGCTACTGTACTTATCCCCAATTTTCTGAACTGTCAAGCCTCATTTCTTCTGTTATGTAGATTGACAGTCCTCTCAATAGTAATTCTCATTATGGTTTGAAGGACACCATGGCCTAGTTTTCTGGGGTAAGTATTGAACGAGGGAAATGTAGCCTGCTATTACTTTGTCCATGGTGTTATGTAACGCTGATAATGATACCGGCTTCCTTCTCATACGCTGGCAATTTGCTAGACAAGACGATTGACAGAGTTGTAATTCATCAGCCACAGGCTTGGGTGTAATAGACTGTGGCAAGGTGGCAAGTGTCCCAGTGTGGATAATTTGAGCTGAACAAAATGGGGGGATTTCAAAGGTCCAGCTGTTGTTTTAATTTATTTTCATGCAGCCACATGGAATAATAATTCACTCAGGATTACAAAGGGAAAGGATGAGTTGCTGAAGTGAGAGGAGGCACTTCCATTAAACTGTGTGGTGGAACGCAGGGTTTTCTCTGCTTATCAACCCTCCTCTGAAATAACATCCTTCATAGAATTCTATTAGTTCATTACCGATTTGATATGAAAAAGGTTACGATTCCACCAAGCCTTTTATCCTTTAATTAGATTTTTCTGTTATTGATGCTCTCATAATAAAGGTTATGTTTGAATGGAATTTATACACTTACATGACATTTAAAACTGCACAGAAACACTGTGTGAAGTCACTGCATGCAAAAGTGCTATTAACCGCATGTCTGCATCCAATAAACTTTGCACATTTAATCCTTTTTTAAGATCTTGAAGCTTATCTGATGTTGTGACATTTTATGGCATTTAAATGTCTCAGCAGAGGGACTTTGTTCTCCTCATGCAGACAGCTCTTCTAAGACTGAAAGAGCTCTAACATTGCAGAAGAAGCAGGGAAGATGACAAAATGGGCTGGATTGCCAACTATTTCTCAAGTAAATTTTTGTAGCCAGCTCGACTGCAAACACAAGCTGAAAGCTCAGACTTGTCCAGTGGTTTGTAGCATGCTGAGGCAGTCTGGAGTTGGAAGGACGCTTGTGCTGAAAACAAAGTTCAATTCAAATTCAGCTGGAAGGTCTAAAGGGAAGAGGTACAAAACACTGGTCTGGTATCGCAGAGACATATTACCACATACTGGATGATCTGTTGTGAAACTGTTCTCAAAAGCTTTTAAACTGCCACCCGGTTTCAGGCACCACATGATGGGCTTGTAAAATGAAACCTGACACAAGTGAGAATAGTTTAAATGACTGAGGAGCGGAGTGTGCTTTTTTCACTGACTGTTTTCCCTGCAGTGCATCAAATCCTAATGTCACAGCAGTGGGCAGACAGGCGAGCAGCCCAAACACACCCCTGTACAACATCTGTCCCCATGTGCAACACAAACATGGAGCAAGCAAGTGGACAACAAGGCAGGAGGGTGGTCAGGTAACTTTTACCCTTTTGGTAACATAATAAGATCAGGTGCTTTGCAAGTTGTTACTCTTTCATGTACTCCACATTAGCTGTGAATGCACTTCCCTCCAACGCAATATGTTTTGGCTTAATGTTGTCAGCAGATGACACATACATGTAACCTAACTGTCTTCCTGCAGGCCTTTTATGCTCTCAGGTATGTATGTATGTCACCCACCATGACTGCATTCATTCTCTACTGCAAGCTGACCATGCAGATGGGAAGAGAGGACTCAGCAGCAGAGGAGCTGGTAATAGAATGTACAATAAATCAAAAAAAGTGACAGTGATGGTTGTCTTTTTTGCTCGTGTGCTTACCTTGGGCTTGCTCTGCCAAGAGTGACGCTGACACACAGCACTAATTAAGGAAGAGGACGTTGAATCTTGCTGCAGTATTGGACAGAGAGGGCTGCCCTAACAAAAGATGATTCTAATATATTATTCCATGCAAGGACTTAACAGCATTGTACAAGTATGAGCAGACCTGGTGCATGGATCTTGCACTATTAGGTGCATTAGAGGCATTTTGAGGGGAAATCTGGGGTGGACTTCTAGTTTCGGCATTTATCTCATTGCAGAGCCAGCTGTCTCCAGAGCCCCATATCAAATGCTTACACTGGAGGTGGCTTTACTGCTTGTTCTTTTGCTGAAACACGAAAACTCTGAAATCAAAGGCCTTTATACTGCAATGGGTGGCTAAGACCCTTCTAAGAAATACAGCTGCATCTTTTTCCAAGTAGCATAAAGTTTGTGCTTGCCACGCTTTAAGGGAGACAAATCCAATTTGTATAGAGGGGATGTCTGTCCTTCTGCCTGTTAAAAGATGTACACACATTTAGGAGAACTGAGCTGAGCCTCCAAATTGCTTCCCTGGGGAAGAAAACTGCAAGTGGAGGAAGAATTATTTGGTGCCCTGTAATCCAGAAGAGAAATGAGATCTCAGGGGTATTTGAAGACCAATTTGGGGCTGGCCTGGCTTGGAATATTTTGAGAGAGAAATATTTTTTTGTAGACCTCAAACCATACTGTGTTCTTGATCCCAGCTGAACATATGACTAAGTGTCTGCAGGACTGAGTATAGGTGTGCTGGTGTCCTGGGATCCAGCAGGAAGCCTCTGTATGGTTTATGTGTAAAATATGACTTGGGGTACACCACAATCTATTTCTGGCTACCCTGTGGCAGAGCTATGGATTTTCTCTCTGAGCATATTTCAACAAAAACAAATTACTGCCACTCTCACTGACAGACCTCATGTACTGTTTAGAAGGTACTCAGCTCCAGGTGAGGAAATTCTGAGCCAGATGAATAACATCACTGCTGCTGGGAATAGCTATAGGTAGACCAAAATTCTCAAAATAGAGCTGCACCACTAAAAATCAAAGTTTTTTGGGCTACACTTCTGAGACCCCATCTTTGAAAATGTCAGTCATGATACAAATAACTATCAGATGTCTTCCCTGGGGTACTTTACTAGTGTAAAAACATTCTGACTTTGGTCATTGACAGCTATTTATATTCCAATTTCTCTACACATTTTGTATAAATATTAGTCTGTGGTCCAGGCTGTGGTTGTTTCTAACTTTATCTCTGTTGGTTTACCTGCTCCTATTTATAATACTCTTGCCACCTTTCCTGAAAGTTACCATGAAGCTAAATTTTGATCTTACTAGGCACTGTTTATTCTGTGCCTCTGCAGAAAATAAAAGGAAACATCAGATCTCCGTCTCCTCAGCATGAGGGATGCTGCTGTGCAGGCTTAAGTTGGTCTCAGATCAACTCTACTGAAAATTTCTGGCAAATACGCTTTCAAGACATGAGAAAAAGAGGTAGGTGGAAACACTTCATATAATTTAATATGTCAAACACCAGTTATAAACACTAGTTCAGCCGGTGTCTCCTGCCCAGATCCTTGACCTGCAGCAGGTCTATAAATTCACCTCTCTTACTAAGATCTAGAAAATGATGAAAATTAAAAAATAAACCTATTTTATACATTATGTTTTTCAAAGGCTAATTTTTCTCATGGTAAAACTTGCACTTTATTTCTAGTTTGTCTGCCTTGAGCTTTCATTCATTCACCACATAACAGATTCCATGACAATCACAAATCTTTCTTGTAATCTAATCATGCTGAAACACATATTATGCATCAGACTGAAGTATCTCACTGAAGTGTAATGTCAAGTCATTCTTTTGCCTTCCTTGATAATCCTTTTTGATCTCTCAGCATAAATTCTGGTATTGACACAATGAAAATATATATAGCCTTCCAGGAATGACAGAGACATGATCCCTGCTAGTGATACATCACATGGGGTCCCATTGCCAGTTACACATTTTTTCTTTACTAGGTGTGCTTAATGCTGTCATGTAGTCAAGTGATGCAAATCCATCTGTACAAATGATTTTGCCTCACTTCTATTTACACTTCAGTAATGTGTATCCTCTGTAAATTGTAAAATCAGATCAGTATAAAGAAATTGAAAGCAACCATCAGGCACTACGTAGCACTCCACTAGAAACGCTTCCTCAGGATAGTGTCTTCCCATTCAAAGTTAATTACATACCAATATCATTAAACTAATTTTAGGAAGCTATAGTTAATTTAAATTGAAGATATCAGGCATGACACAGAGTATCTGTACAAAATTATCAGTTTATAATCTCATCTAAGAAGTTGTTAAGCTTACTTGATATTTTGTTTATTTTGCTTAGTAAGTCTTTGATTTCTCTCCTACAGTTTTGACCAGTGTAAGTAAAGTAGTATGCTTTGTTCTCCAGGACTTCACAGATCATTCAGTCTCTGTCTTTAGTCCTTTAGAATACTGCTGGTCATCTGGCTTTTCTGTCCTGGGAATATTATCAGTTTACCATGCTTAAATAGGATTGAAGTCCAAGGTTCAGAATGTTTCTGAAAAATTCTTTTAATGTTCCTATGTGAAAAGAGTGATCCAAATCTATCCTTTTTACTTGCAGCTACCACTACTTCAGCTATAAATGTTTAATTGAAGTAATGTTGTACAACACTGGAACATCTGATAGGCACAGTAACAGCAGATGTCATCTTAAGTGTGAAACAGGGGTTTATGCTTAGTAAACAAAGCACAGACCAGAGCTTGAGTGTTGGTGCTGAACATCATGTGAGTGTTGATGCTCCTCAGCAGGAAATACGAAACATAGCTGACTCACTTTGGTGTCTACTGCAAACCCACAAAACATCATTCTTTGAGTCTCACAAGTCTCAGGCTTGGCAAAGTCCATCAATGTACGGGGTGGGGGGTGGGGTGGTGGTGTTTGTTTTGTTTTTTAAAAGGAAAAATAACAGAGAAAAAAAAGAAAATAGTATGTTTCTCTCCGAAGAAATTGGTAAATCTTGTGCTCACACAGTAGTAGGACAGGCAGAAACCTAACATAGCCACCTCATGGCATTGGCTACCACTGTTTACAGTACCTTTCTACATTGTTGAAGCATAGATTCATTGTACTGGAACACTCCTCTTTGGAAGGGCAGCAATAAGCAATCCTAAACTGTAGTCATTTTAAGTATCCATCAGAAAAGCCCAAGTTTTTTAGCTCATTTTTCAGATTTTGGAACAGACATGAAAATAAATTTTCAACAACCAAAACACAGCAGTTACCAGTTATTATTTAATGAGTGTCAGGTCTCATTCAGACTAACTTGCACTCTTTATTCTTTCTTTTTCTTTTGCACTTTCCTTTCTGGTGCCGAAATACAGAGCCACGCTCTTTATGATAGCTCTATTTTGCTAATTAATCTAATTAAGTGCTGTATGCAATTTTGCAGAGTAGAGCAAGCTACTCAGGATTGTCATCATTAGGTTAAAGAGCTGACAATTGATGGAGATAATTTTTTCTTAACAGGCTGCAACCTTTCCACAAGCAATCCCCTCCCTCAAGAGAGTTCTTCAGTTAAATCAATAATGCTTCTGGGAAGAAAGAACTATGCTTTTTAAGAATCATGTCAACAGGTCTTCAGCAGCTTCTCATTGCTTTGCTTGAGAAGAAAAGCAGCAGCTAGTTATTAATACCTGCTGTGCTCAGCTTTGACAAGCTTGCATTTAAGAATAGAAAGTACTGCCTAGCTATGGTGCAGGTTGAGACAGGGGTTTGAAGGTGTCAAGTGGGGTCTGGAGAAAACTTGGCAAATTAATACAGGATCTGTATCAGGTGAATGACAGGACAGAGTGTTTCCTAGGCAGGCTAGGGAAACAAGCTTTAAGCTGCTGGCGTATTTGTTATTGCTCAGATACAAGAAGACCTGACAAAAAGATAAATGTAACTGGAGGAAGAGGTGGGGAAAGCTCACCATGATGACTCTTGCCAACCTTAGAACTTTAATAAGCAGGACTTGGAAGGATATTTTTGTCTTTTTAAACACCATTCACAAATGCCATTGTTTTGCCTGCAAAATACTTAGGCTCTGAAGCACTTCAGGACAGAGTGTGCCTATGTCCCTGCAAGGGGACACCTCTCAATCCTCAGTGGTGACCAGACACTGATGTCTCCGGTCTAAGCAAAGTCAGGGTGAACGCAGTGGTGACTGCGTGCAGCTGGAATAGACTGGAGTGGCCAAACCCCTATGGGTCCTTCCAGTCGTTCAGGAGGGGCTTCATAAGCGAATGCTTCTGCGGCAGCCAGTGGGAGATTTCCTAGTGCTTCATTTTGCTGCAGATGCCTGGTTACCTTCTCTGAAAAAAGGGCGTGTAGCAGCTCACTGTGACTGGGTCTCACCTCTTTTCCTTGTCCCAGCTTCTTCCCTCTCCTGGCTCACGGTGTCTTGAGGACATGGCCACGGAGATGCCTCTGTCTCCCTTCCTGCACAGCCTGACCTCATGGGTAAAACACTCGTCTTTGTTAGCTTCTGGTTTTGTGTGAAATATCTCCTTATTTGTAGCAAAGATGACTAATTTCTGCCTTTCTTTCATTTCTCAGTCGTAATCCTTTAAGCATAGCAGTTTGCAGGCTGGCGGGTGCCGGAGCAATGTCCTGTGCAGGCTCCTGTCTCCTTGGTGGATGGACGCCAGCTCTGTTGCACAAGATTCTGGCCAGTTTGGGGAAGCATATGGGAAACAAAACTCGCATGAGGTAATACAGAGCAATAAACCCCAGGCTTCAATGAGAAGCAAGCCTGGAATATGTTATCAGCTTTTGGTTTTAGGGCATTTTAAGCTTTTGTAGGATATTATGGATCACTCACAGCTTGTTTGAAGTAGGTAGTCTGTCTCTACGTAATACTGTTCATTAAAAACTCCATCAATATGACATGCACTACACCGCTCTCTACGGAAATCTCTCAGCACAGACTGCCAGTACTGATAAAGGTAGATTAAATAAAACTCCAGGTTAGTGCTAAAATGGTGGTCAGGGATCCCATCAGACAGGGAATATTCAATATGAATCCAGAGATTTTTTCCACTTGAATCCTCCTGCCTGGATCCATTGAACTGATACCTAGGAAGCACCTTGACTCAAAAGATAGGACTCTTTTTTTTGCTCTGGATGCAGCTTTTAACACTACAATAGGTACTATGCAGCCCCCAAAGCATACTGTGGTTGCTTGTTCATTTCTTAAATGGGAATTTGCTGCTGTTACGGACACTAAATGTATTCCGCTCCCTGTATCATAAAATTATCAGCATTTTTTACTTCATTGGGTTTCTGTCCTTGGCTCTTAGAGCTAGAAAGTTACTTTGTGCAATGAAGGAAGAGAATTACGGTTTTTATTAAAATGAGAAACCAGGTTTATAGGAGTTTTGAAGGTTTTATACAAGTCTTTACTTCCACCATCTTTGCAATATTCAGTCAAAGTTCTACAGATGAACACAGCAAGACACTCATAGAGAAACTGTCCCAGCAAATCTCATTGTTGTCATCAAGAGAGGCAGTTGCACAATCCATCTTCAATGCTATGGCCACAACTGAGAACTATCTGTTTGCATCAAGAGCAAAGTCTGCTTAGAAAAAATAGAGGGGGGAAAAAAAACCCAACCACTTATTTTTCTGTTGCAGTCATGTGTTCAGCATGGTTTTAGTAGCACAGGGACTGTTGTCAGGGCTCAGAAGGGATGCTGCAAGAGGCTTTTCATGCAGCAAACCTGATACCCTTAGTCAAATGAATTAGACTGAAGCTGAAAGTCTTTGAGACTGAAAAGTGGGACTGAAAATTGTGCACTGGACATTATTTCTCCCATGGGACATTTACACTGAGTATAGCTGTAACTATACTTAGCATTACTTTCTTTTGAGTGATTGAATAATGTGGTAGCCAGAGCACAAGTGCTGCTGCAAGGCTATTTATGTAGCTACTTGTCTGTAACAGATGCATCAAAGGAAAGGGGGTGCTTTGATCTTAGCCAGTGAGAGCTGAGCAGTGCACACACAAGACCTGAGCTCTCTTCCTGACTCTGTTATTCAGCACATCAAACTAGGCGTTGCAAATCAGCTTCCTAAGCTCTGTTCCTCAAAAATGAAACAGGCTGTATCAGCTTCCTCACACTGTTGAATAAGGATGAAGAAAATATTGTATTGAAGAAAAACTGTCCCGGGCAGATTGCTTTGAGGTCTACAGGCTCCAAGGAACACCAAGGGTTAACCTTATAGAAGGGTGACTTTATTCCATGTTCTGCTTTTAGAGAGAAGGAACATTTATTTTTAATAATTTTCCACTTGGATTTTATCTTAGTTTCATTTTTGAGGGTAGGCCTAAATTAATAGTGTTCATTATGCTTACTGCACAGATAGGCACAAGGACAATTTTGCTTTTAGGAGCAGGCAGCACACACTGGGCAATTCTGCTGTTGTATTGGTATTATAAAAGCAAAAGAAACCAAACCCAATGCCTCTGCTGATCCTGTATGTGATCTAAGGGGAACTAGGTGTACATTAATTACAAGTTCTATGTAATATATAATTTTGTAAGAAAATAACATTTGATACACAGCAACCAATTTAACTCAACATTAAAATAGAGACCATAGATCTATGTTACACTAAGATCTTCAAATTGACAAAGAAGCAGTGTAGGTTTGTACATTCATATATCTTGCTTAAGACTGTTTACTTGCTGTGATGACTTCAGTTCTCGCAATCCATTTTCCTCAAGCATGGGTTATGGCCGGAGGGGATTTTGGACTTATTCAACCATTTCAGACGACTTTACAAATAAAACAGAGGCAACTGACCATAAAAGCATACGATATTACCCATGGTGTTATTAACATTTTCTCAGCAGAGGCAACAGAGGAGAGAAAAGACCACTCCCTCCTTGAGGAATGAGAGCTACATCTGTGAGGGATCTAAGAAGGAAAGTGAGCTCAGAAAGCATTACTCTGGATTCTCATTACGTTGACACTGGATCACAGGACAGGAGAATGTTTTGGTAAAGTTACTGCAAGACCCCTATGAGCCTTTTCTGTATTCCCTTGATATCAAGCATGGATTAGACGTGTGTTGTTTGCAATCGCATCGTGAAAAGGGTGCTGTGCTTAGGGTGACCCAAGGAGGCTGCTTGCATTGGGAACAGGATTGAACCCTTCCTGTGATGGTAAATCTAGGACATGTAATGACTGTATTCAGCATAGAACTAGCAAAGCAAATGAAGGAAAATTAAAAAAAAAAAAAAAAAAAGGCAAGCACTGTACCTGTATGAAAGAGAGGGAACTTAGCAAGAACTAAGAGATTGATGGAATCTGGTCTGTTTTTAAAAATAAAATCTTAGTCAGAGTAAGGGGAAAGAGTATATTTAGAGCTAGCAAAACAACCTGGCTTTCCTGGCTCTCTATATACACTATTTTGCCAGGCTCCAGCTAAAACCACACAGTTTTTCCTCTCAGAAACAAACAACCCACTTTGCTCCCAAAACTCAAAGAAAGCTCAATTTTCTTTAAGCTGCTAAAAAAACTTCCTGCCTCTTGGGTTAGCATTGTGTGCCAGGCTTCAGCGTGCTGAGAACTGAAAAAGTACTTTGTAATAGTAAAGCCAGTTCATTCCTTGCTATGTGGTGCCACGGTAATAAAATAGAAGGTTGCAAACTTTTCCCTCTTAAAAAGGCCAGAAGGAATAGGGGATTAATTTAGAGTTCACACTCAAGACCACTGCAATCAAAACTAAACTCTCCAGCCATTTCCAGCCCTAGAGAGCACTGGTTTTCTTGAATATTTGGTAATTCAGTGAACTGCATGATAGAAAGAAAAATCTGCATAAAGCTACTCACTGTTACAGTGTGGGAGGTTAATGAAGTTCATTTAACAGATCAGTGGTGCAAACCCGTTATCAGATGGCTTTTGAAGGTCCCATATGGCTTAAGGAAAGCTTGGAACTTAAACAGGTACTTCGCATTTTGTCATTGGATTAATAAAGCATCAAGATACTTTCAGCTCTTCTGCTGCAGGGTAAATGACTTCCCATAAATATGTGCCTCAACCAAGGAGGAACACATTTGAGTGCTGCATACCTCTGTCACATTTTTTCAGTCAGCTAACTGAATTATTTTTGTTGTATCAGAACAGTGGTGGAAAACCTCAGACCTTGTCCTCAATTGCTGCATCACTTTGTGTGGATGAAGCAGGCATCATGCTGTGCATGAAGTGCTGCTCTTCCTCCTCTTCTTCCAGATGGGGAGCCACACCTGGCTGCTGCAAGGGGACACTGAGCAGCCCCCCATTGCGTTGCTGGCTGTGATGTCTGCAGAGCAGAACTGGAAGGAAGGAAATGAAAAGTTTTGCTGCCCTTCCAAGGAAAATAATATGAGGCAAATTCTTGCAAGAGCAGATCTGGTTCTAGTTTCAGGCATCTGCTTGCTGTGAGACTATGAAAAGTTTCATGGGGTGTATCTGTCTGTCTATCTATCTATTTCTATATATCCTTACCCTAGAACTATGTTTACCATAGCCCTGTTGACTCCCCGGTTGTTGCCCAGCACCTAAATGCTTTGCTGTTTCATGGTTCAGCACCTTGACCGACTACATCTTCACGCATGCATCTCCATTAGACATGTGCTTGTGGAGGGCTGAGGGAGGGTGCCCTGGGCAACACCTTCAGGAGGGACACCTACCTCCAGTTCCTTTGGCACACAGCAAGAGCTCTTCTACATGGATCCATGTCCTGCACTCACACAATGTGTGGCCCTCCCTGATACTGGGGATAGCAGTGTCAGGGAGGAGGCTGGGTTGGGAAGTCAAGAGCCCTGTGACAATAGCTTTCTGCTCTTTTCCTGCATCTGTTTGCAAATCTTCTTGGCAGCCATTACAGAACAGAAGAGCAGGCACCAACCCCATGAGCCATGTCCCTGCAGTTTAAATGCTTGCAGGATGCCCCTCTTCCTCCATATTTATACCAGGAGGCCATGACCACATCTTCCCTCTGGCCAAAATACAGCCCTGTGTCTGTGCCTCTCCTTGGGGGACCTTTGAGCCAGCGCACCTGCCCAGGACAGATGTGCAGGCATTGGGGTGAGAAAAGGGAGGCTGCTGTTGTTCAGGTCCTTCTTAAGGGCATCAAATAGCAAGACCTGATCTCTGCAGACATCAAGGAACATGGCCTCTGAACCCGCTCCAAGAGCAAGGCAAGCACAGGGGCCTTAGCAGCACCCTTTCACGGCATTGGGCCAGCAGCATCTGGTTATGAGAGCAGGCCCTGGCACAGCCAGGGGAGACGGAGCGGATGCCACAGGTACACAACTCAAATATAAGTAACAGTAGCATTATCTTTAATAATATATTGCTTTCCCTGGCCAAAACACATCATTTTAGTTAAGACACTGCATTTCACTTACATCTGGTGTTTACACAAGCCAGTGATTCAATGCCAGACAAGTCCTGCATAATCTCTTCAGTAAAGTAATGTTAAAATAGCTGCCTGCAGCATTTCTTCCCTGTCTCCTCACTAGAGGCAGTGGCTGGTTCTGCAAGCAGTGAAGAGCCAAGCACAGTTTCAGCCTAATCAGTTCATTCACCCTTTCAGAAGAAATGCCCAGGAACCAGCAACAATTTTATATATCCAAAACTGGATGACTCAGTAAAGCTACGTCTTCAAGGTAGTTCTCTAATCAGCTGTGGAAGTTAGTTTTAACAGTATAGAAGAGTATAAAAAGATGCCTCAGCAAAGCTTTGTGGAGGTCACTCAAAGGACTTCTACCAGTGCTGCTTAAGTAAGAGTTAACTGCGTTATTAATTCATTTTCTGCCCCTGTTTGCTTCAAATTCCTTGCCTAAAACTTCTTAAGCTTTATTCTTTTCTCTGTGCCTCATAGCTAAGCAAAATTAGTAATATGGGGCTTTGGGGTAGGAGAGACTATGTTAAGAAAGCAGCTTCAGACATGTCTATGCATCCTAACTAGGTTTTTTTTTTTTGTCTTTGTAGGAGTTTATTCCGTGAAGAGACAGTCAAGTTGACTTTGTGCATCCCTGCATTTATGAAAATAAAAATGTCGGTATCAGAATGAAGGGAAAAAACAAAAGAGTTGAAAAGAATTATCATGCACTCATTCACTATCCCGCCTGGAAGTGAGGTCCTGCTTGAGGATAAAGCTATTCTTTCTCTGTGCCTGTATATAAAAGTAACTTGTAATTTCCTGAGATACTAAGAGTTTGCTCAGACTCTTATTCAGGTGCTGAGTTCAAGCAAAGAAATATGTGCTGGTGCAGAGAAGAATCAGGGTTAATCCAGCCAACCATGTTAGAAGAAGACTGAAATGAAACCATTTAATGTATCCAAAGAGAATCTATGAGTAGAATGCAAGTACTTTTCTACACTGTTCAACAGAGGCAGTACAATATGCGCACATAACGTGCCATCCCAGCCAGCAAGGGAAGCATTCGTCACTTGTTTCAAATTTGCCTTCTCTTAGGTTGCAGACACACTTGCTAAACTGTACTGGCTACATTTTGGAAAGATTGGAGAGATAGCTTGGAAATCAAAAGAATCCATAAAAATCCTGAAAACAAATCCAGACAGAAAAGTATGCTGGATAAACCCTTACGGAAACCACTACAAACTCTTTGCAGCTGTACCTGCAGCAGGTGATGGATGCTTAGATCCAGCTGTATTTTTATTTTAAAGCCCTGAAGTCTCACAAACCAGAGGAACTCAGCATGGGGACAGCTTGCAAAGTCAGGTCGCAAAAGTGTTCAGAAAAGTCTTAACTTCCTACTGATGGTAGTCCTTTGCACAGATAGGATTCAGATCCTTCTGAGAGATTCTCTCCAGCTCTAGAGTCCTCAGCACAAGAAGGACATGAACCTGTTGGGGTGGGTCCAGAGGAGGGCCACAAAAGTGATCAGAGTGCTGGAGCAGCCCCCCTCTGTGGACAGGCTGAGAGAGTTGTGGTTGTTCTGCCTGGAGAAGACTCCAGGGAGACCTTAATGAGGCCATCCAGTGTTTAAAGGCAGGCTATGAGAAAGCTGGGGACAGACTCTTTAGCAGAGTCTGCTGTGACAGGACAAGGGGCAATGGTTTTAAACTAAAAGAGGGTAGACTTAGACTAGTTATAAAGGAGAAATGTTTTACAATGAGGGTAGTGAAATGCTGGAACTGATTGCCCAGAGAGGTGGTAGATTCCTCATCTCTGGAAACATTCAGTGCCAGGTTGGATAGGGCTCTGAGCAACCTGATCATAGAATCATAGAATGGTAGGGGTTGGAAGGGACCTCTGGAGATCACTGAGGCCAACCCCCCTGCCAGAGCAGGATCACCCAGGGCAGGCCACTCAGGAACAGATCCAGGTAGGTCTTGAAAGTCTCTAGAGAAGAAGACTCCACAACCTCTCTGGGGAGCCTGTTCAGGGCTATGCCCTGGCTCACTGCAGGGGGGTTGGACTAGATGAGCTTTAAAGGTCCCTTCCAACCCAAAACATTCTATGAGAGAGTAGGAGGGTTGGAGGCTATATGGGATAGGGATAAAAGACTGTTACAGATGGATGAAAAAAAGGACATTCCCAGGCTATCTGAAGAAGACTCAATATTAGCCATTCTCATATGTCTACTAACTTTCAAACCTGCATATGCATTTACGCTATACAAGGGTGATCAAGAGATCTGCCTAATTTAGTGTTAACAGTATTAGCTGTCAGAGCAGAGGGGCAAAACATGGCTTATTAAAAACATAATCAGTGCATGATGTAATCTTTTCATAAAACCACAAGGGTTTGTTTTGCCAGCACCAGAGGGCAGGTCCAGTGCAGCTCTCCAGGCAGCTCAGACATCTCTGATGTAAGCTGCCACACTGCCTACTGCAGTGCCGTGCACAATGTACCATTGTGGGTCCCGAACAGCACATCCAGGGACATAATTTAAATTAACCCATGTTACTGCACATCTGCATTGTTCTAGGAGTGCGAACATGACTATTTGCTATTGCTCATCTTGCAGTCTCACGGATATTCTCCTAAGAGAGGCAAAGTGAGCCCTTGTGCAACACCATGTCAGCATCAGCCCACTATGTCCAGCCATGGACATTGCCTTTTGGTGCAAGGCTGGGAGGTCTCTGCACTGTGCTGTATTGTCCATATGCACCTGCACCTCACTAAGGAAACAAAAACGTCTTTTATGGAAAATCACTGACTCAGGCAGAGTAAAAGGAAAATGAAAGGCAAAGCAACCAGGCATGTATCACAAATAATCCCCCTCATGTTCATGTGGAAAGTCTTCTGTGCAGGGAACAAAAGGGAAAAAAAAGTAGTGATCTAGCTGCTGATGACAGCAGTCATAGGAAATGAAGGAGGGAGGGGGAAACAACTCCTTGTTTTCCCCACAGATGCTACAAAGGCAGGACAAGGGCTGGGGAACAGATGGCAGCACCTACCTGTTCTGCCTACTGGGTCATCTGAACCATATTCCTTCTCCTCAGGGTAAAAAACAGGACCAGCCCTTTGCCAGGGGATTGGGAAGGGCATCCTTTGGTGGAGAGAGGGGAAAGAAGATGTTTACATTTGCCTGCCCACTCTCTGCTGGAGGGGAAGGTACCAGCCATGCTGGCAGATCCTTGCTTTTCTGTTCTAGCCATGCCTGTTTGGAAAGCAGCTCCTAAATTTCCTGTGGGATTCAGCAGAGACTCTCTTGAAGAACAGAAGATGTGAACCCCAGTGCACTAACTCCTACTAGCAATAGCTCTGTAACTTGCCATACATGAGTGCCAAAATTAAATACCTTAAATAAGCATGTCAGAGTTTTCTGCAAGAACAGTAGCAGCAGTGTTCACAAGCATCACCATGCAATAGATAAAAAGCTTTTAAAGGATCATGGTAAAAGAAGAGTAGAATAAAAGAACAGAGGAAGAAAAAGCTTGTCTCCAGTTTCACACTAACCTGCCCCCAACTGCCTTCATCATGTTAATTTTATATTTAACACGTGTTAGATCAACAGGGAGCACAGATGGCTGCACTCACGTGTGAGACTGCAGACACCCACTGGGGCACCAGCAGCAGCACCTCTGTCACTTCCCTGTAATGGGGGGAGGAGGGGTCCTGCCAGCCCAACGACAGGAGTAGGTCATTGAAGGTTAATAAAGGCAGCCAGCATGTAATTATCACTCCCTTGTTAGCCTCAGCCTCTCAGGAATAAATTAGTAGGATGAAGTATGAAGGAGCTGTGAGAACATCAGAGTGGGGCTGCATCTCCTCATGCTACAGGAGAGGAGGCCCACCTTCCTGGAGATCCCTGCTTTAATTGACCAGAGCATTTTAGAGGCAATTGCATCTATGATCTATGTGAGGGAAAGTATTAATATTTGAATATTGTAGGTAAGTACATTAATTTTCTTTAAGCATTTAATAGCACTAAATATAAATCCATAGAAAGCCAGTTTTTCTTCCTTGTTTATCCACTGACTGTAGGTACATCTGTCAGACAGACTGTAGTCACACACACCGCACTCCCTCCCCTCATCCCCCCGCCAAGTTTCTTGATCAATCTACATTACTCTGGGCCTGCAGTAAAAGGAACACTTTAAGATGATTAATAATGCTCTCGAGACTACAGGTCCAGAATGCAGAAGTCTCATTTGCAACAAAGATGACAGGAGCTCAATTAGTCATCTCTTTGCACATGTGTAAATAATGAAGACAAGGCTTTCTCTGTATCAAGTTAAAGTAGCAGATGAATTCCCAACGTAAAGTCCTTGCAGGATGCTGTTATTACCTTTGCAATCAACTTACGGTTAATTGTTTCATCTCAATGTTGTCAAATAATACATAAAATAGCTTAGGCTAATTCACAGTCAGGAAACATTGTTCACAGCCCTAAAAGACCCTACAAGTCACATTTCTGAAAGCCAGTGGAGCAGAATGAACTAAAGAAGCATATAAAGTTCAGTTTTTAGGTGGGAGGCAGAGTGATATTACGAAGACATTACAGAGTGATGTTTGGTGAGGCATTGGAACAGGCTGCTCAGGTAGGTGGTGGAGTCACCATCTCTAGAGGTGTTCAAAAAATGTGTAGACATGGCACTTCAGGACATGGGTTCGTGGTCATGATAATGTTAGGTAGACTGTTGGAGTTGATCTGAGAGGTCTTTTCCAGCCTTAATGATTCTGTGAAAATATAAAGCAGGATTCTACTCACTGTAGGAAACTTGAAAGTCAGAAAAATACCACTCCTTGTGTCACTTGTACACTCTCATTATTAAACACTGCTCTCCCCATAGTTTTCTCCCTCAGCCACTCGTAACACATATGAACTTCTAAAGAACAGCAGCATCCACCAAAAAAAAGTTAACAGCCTAGTGGTGCATCTCTGGTATACTTCAGCATCACTCTGGTATGTTCCATGTAACAAATGTCCTCCTGCAAAGGCTGTCATGATGGGTGAGCAGTAATCTCATTATGGGGTAAGTAAGTACGCTTGGAAGAGTGGCAGAACACCTACTGGCCTTGATGGCTGCAGAGCCTGGAATATCTACTACCCCTTCACATAGACCTCAGCAACCCTCACCATGCATGGACCAGCCCCAAGGACAGCTGCAGGTCAAATTTCCACAAATGGCACTTAAGAACTGATTTGATCACCACTAATACCAGGGGAGGTAAACAACTTGACATTTTCCTGTCCTCCAAGCAGGCATGACCTCTGTCTCTGTGCATCATGCTGTGGCACAGCTGGACTCCTTGGAGCAGAAGTATGCAGCTATCAAAGACCATCTAGTACTCAGTCCTGTCAAGGCAATGGGTGGCTGGCTGCAGGAACTACCCAAGTAAGTCTCGGGTTATCCAGACACCACCTCCTTTTCTCAAAAATAAATTTGCATTGATGCCAGCTGCTAGTACAGTTCATCACCATCACTGACTGTTTATAGCTTTTTTCCACTGGAACAAGGCTATAGACAGAAACTGTTTATTGAATAACTAATTAAATTAAGAGCATGCCTTCCTACATGGCAGGACAAGTCTGTTAAAAAACCAACCAAACATCGCAGGAGGGGGAAAGAAGTCATAGAATAACTTTGACTTTTGAGATGTTAAGAAGAAGATACTGTGGCTGCAGAAAGGCTTAAGCCCCCCAAGTCTGAATATGATGCCAGTGTGGACTCTAGTTTTACAGTGCACTTGCTTACACCTGAATGCAGCTATTCCAGGTGCTTACACCCAAATGCCAATCATCTAGATTAAACTTGCAACGAAGGTATCTCTTTAAAGCAAGTTGATGTGAGGTTCATAACCCCTGCATCTGCATGCACCAGACTGTAGGGCTTCTGCTAGATCTGCTGTCTTGCCTCCGTTGCATACAGAGGACATTTACCTCATTAGAAGTCTGTGAGTTTTAGCACAGAGTCCATAGAATTAATACGCAGACCATATAGTAATATATCAGATATTTGATGTACCTCCTATGCCTGTAGTAAGACACTCAGATTTCTGAAGTCTATTCAAAACACCCCAAAGAAACAAAAAACTCATTGAATTCATACCAGGCTGTAACCTCTTAGGCAGGCAGAGTTCAAACCATATCTACTGATATGGGATCACTGTTCTGTGATATTCAATATTCCACAAGTTATCAGATCCATTTTCTCAACCCTCATGTGTTACTTGTAGTTTCTCTGCATTTTTTTTCCCCACATTCCTAGTTTTCTTCTCTTGGACAATTTACTGGCAATAGAAAATAAATAATTTCTGCTAAACAAAGCAAGGATTTTTGAATTGAGCCACTGTAATGACCTCTGTGTTGCCTTGCTAACTCCTATAAGAAAATGGTGGACACAAAGGTGAATAAGAACAGAATGGAGTGAACAGATCCCTTTGTGGCTTCAAGTTCACAAACTCAGATCCATGGACTTACCACATGAGCAGGTGCCTTGATAACGTCAGTGGAACAAAACCATTTCTGCCTTGGCACACCACCCTTTAAAATCGTCTCTCAATCTCAGAGTGACACAGCAACAAACAGTCTGCAAAGTCACAGCCAGAAACTTCACAGTTCTCTATATTGCTATGGCAAGTACAAATTCCTGTGTCATGGTGTATTCTTAACAATGAATATAAGAGGTTTGGAAGTTGTGCATTGCGGACTTTCTGTGAACGTTGTTGCCTTGCATTACAAGCAATCACTTATCTGCAAGCATGTGCTGTTGAGTAAATCTGGAAACCACTTCTATAAAAGACAATTCTGCCCAAAGAGATTTTTATTTTCCCGTGAGAAAGCACTAAGAGAACATATTCTTCCTCACAGAATAACAACAAAAAAAGGCTTGAGCAGAGTACTCCTGTCTCTTTCCCTTACTGCTTTTCCACATTTTCAGTAGTGAGCTGGAGCATGGCCTTGCAAATCTGAACACCATTCACTCACCCTAGTTCATGGGGACCCCAATGTTACCATCTGAACAATGACAGGCTTTGGCAGTGTACTTGTACAGAGACCCTGTTAAGATCTTACACTGCATGGCATCTGCCCTTTGCTGTACTGCATGTTTGAAAGAAGTGGGTGGGATAATATGACTTGTATTGACTACCTGGTATTCAGCAGGTTTTTGTCTGGCTATACTAGATGCTAATTCATGGAAAACAAGCAGCTTCATGGTGTTTAAATATGTTTTACCTCTGTATCAACAAAAGAATTGAGACCTCAGAAAATTTACCTGAACACCTTTTTTAAACCCGCCCATCCCTCCCTTCCTCTCTCGATATTAAAAAAACCTAAAAAATATCTCTTTGAGTACAGTTGTACAGCAATGTGACACTTTTACTGCCAACTCCTTTTACCTGATTACTCTTCCCTGTAGCTACCCTGTTTCACAATAACTTCCCACGGCTCACGTTCTGTGCTGAGGGTCTGGTTTGCATCAAAGGCTGTATGCAGTAATGCAGGATCAATCCAACCCAGCACCGCCTCCAGCTACTCCTGTAATCCTATTTTCATCAAGGCGTACAAAGCTGAAGTGAAATGCACCCTTTTTAAGTTGCGAGGGTGCCTGCTGTGAAGATTCAGTGATGTCAGTGCTGAATAATTAAGTGATAATGTAATAACTGTGAGTTTGTGCTCCATTAAGTGAGCTCCTGCTGACTGCTTAATGAGGAAACAAAAACTCAAACCCTATTAATATTATTCCTATTACATTAAAAAAGAATTCTCAAGTGCTTAGCAGTAACCTCTTGGGAGTCCTCTTCTGAAAACACAAACCAAGATGGAAATCATGAACTATCCCATTGCTGCATTTTTCAGAAGATCCAGAAGTTCTTTTTCTTCTACGAAGGGTGGAGAATTAGGTAACAATGTTTATGGTTTTGCTGTTTCCTCTGTGCAACAACATCTGAATCCTTTGTTGCAAAAAGAGCCTGGTTAAGTCTCTTCTTCCTGTAACAAAGCTGCAACAACTGTATCGCAGAGGCTGTGAAACACACAGTTCCTTGACTTGTGTGCGTTAGTAATTTGAGGAGAGTCTAGAGGAAATATCCTTATTTGTCAGCAGAAGGCACAAGGTTTACAAAGGATCTAAAAAACTTCACTTGTATTGATATGGCTGCAACGTTCAGGAAGAAGGAAGTCCAGAGTCAAAGTTTCTTGTCTGTGTTTCTCCCGTTGGGGCGGTGAGTAGCGTATTTTAGTGAGGGGTCAAGTGAGATACAGCCACTGTGAGAAGACCCATAAACCACAGCAGCCTCAGGCAGCCAGAATCTCAAGTCACATACAGCTTTTAAATCAAAACTGCTGCTTTGAAAATAAAGCCATCCCAATTCAGAGATTAATACAAGGTTTAGGTTTCATATGAATGATGACAGTCTCAACACAACAAAGCAAGCCATAGCCTTTTTTGCTTGCACCATTATCTCCTGTATGATCTGTGAAAAGACAGTAAAGCCTAGATTCTATTCTTTTCCCCAGATGGTATTAAGGAAAAAACAGGATGTGAAGTTTACAGCTCAATGCTCTAATTTCTGGAGGTCTATTTGCTGAAATGGAGTTTCTAACAAAATATTTATCTGCTCTTAGAAGCTTTCTTATGAAAAGGAACAAGCATTATTTGTATTTTCACTGGTTGTATTTGAGAATGCCGGTCAACATAAATTATTCAATGTACGGAATTTATGATCAAAGCATAAAGATTTGTATTTGCTTAAGAAAGCTTTCCTACAGAAGCATGATTTTTTTTTTTTCCCAAGTACTACGGAGGTGTATAAGCCTAGTTTCAATATCTGGTGCTCTATTAAGGAACTGAAACTTTGTACACAAATAATGACCTACCTGCTATTTCAACTCACAATAACCTGCAGCAACACTCTGGGTGTACCCTTGTTTTCTTCAACCAATATGCTGAGCCTTACAGGAAATTCAGAAAGATAACATGCAAGAACATCTCCCCACTTCCTGAAGGACATACTTTAGTATATCATTAAGGGCACTCTCAGCAGGTGATTTTTTTCTCCACTACAAGTAGCCTCATTTGTGTTACCTATCACACTATCTGAAAGGTAAAGGCTTCATAGTCTTAGTAATGAAATCGGGCATTTTGTAAGAAACACGATAATAACAACAGCAAAAAAGAAGAAAGTAATTGGTGGAAACAACATGTTAATTGTCATTCCATATTTATAGTTCTTAGCCCCAAAACATACTCCCAGGAGTGAACTAAGCACCAGCTCTGATCTTTAGGGAATGCTTTCCAGTAATGTTCTTGGACAAAACTCTCTTCTCTAAGAACAACTCTAACATTTTTGGTAAGTTCCTTCTCCATATAAAGGGAATCGTCCCATTCCTCCCTCTCCCTGAAAGAAGTGAAAAATATGTTCTAGCAAAGTAGTATCTGTGCCCTGTGCTGAGTTCTGTCTTTTACCATAAATATATGGATAAAATGGAGATTAGGAGGTCCATTAGGGATGTTTCTACTTAAGATGCTCAGATATGGAGGAGTGGGCAGCTGTTTTTAGCATAGCAGCTGGCAGGTGAAGATCACTGTAGAATACCAGTTAGGCACTAAGTTCTTTGCATCCTAAAAACTTGCTGTATCAAAGGAACACTGAGGGATTTGCATTTAAAGTTGTTTAATAGCCAGTGGAACAGTCCTCTCTGTGATTATGAGGACTGTGAAATACCATTATGTTAATATTTCATTAAAGGCCAGATAAACATTTCAAACTAGTTGTTTGTTGTTTTAGTGATGGTTTTCATTACATACAAAGGGAACGAGTTAAAATATAGCAACTGCCAAAATGTTTCAAACCAATGGGTTTTGTTGGTATGTTTGGTTGGTATGTTGGGTTTTGATCTTGGACAGGTCATGTTTGTCCAAAATGCTTGCATAAAGGTTTGCTTGTGCCCCCCAAAGATACTGGGTCCTCTGTTAATGTTAGAGCTTTTCGGCCTAAGGATGATTATTTAAAGTCAACCCATATGCAAGAGCTCATTGGTATTCTTTTTCAGACTTTCTAAAAGGAGAAATCTTGGTTTCCATATTCAAACAGTAAAGCATAACATATTTGTTCTGCACAGACTTCTACAACTCTTTTTTTTTTTTTTTTTTTTGGGAAACTTCCTCTCCCACAAAATAAATGAACTAATGAATTCAAATAAAGTTCAGCACTTTTCTGTAAAAATAGTACACACCCCAAAATAACAAACCACACATACAAAATTACTTCTTCCTTCTTGCAGAAAGGTTGAACTGCAAAGATCTGGAGCTATACTGTGTGAAAGACTCTGAAGAAAAGAACCTGCTCTAAATTCTTTCATTCTCTCATGCTGCACAGAGATTACATTACATTATATTGGCTAAATTAGCACGTAACAGTGCAGAGGCTGACGTATTCAACACCCTTTTTTCTCTGTGCCAGATTTACTCCTTAATGAAAGCATAAAGCTAGTCCAGTCTTTACTGTTAAAAACTACAAAAGTAACCTAGAGCATGAATTACTTTTCCAGTCATTGACAAAGAATACGCACTGTCTATAGTCTCTGCATTAGTACACACAGGCGAGTGGTAATTCAGAGGAAGTCATGCATCTATCAGTCAATATTTCCATGCCCAGAGAGTTATTGCAGTCACAGAATGATTTGTTGGGGATGTAGCTTTATTCAAATATAGCAAACAGTCTCATCTGATTACTTTTGCTGCATGTACCTATTTAATCCAAGTTATTGTTCAAACATGGGCTTAATCTTGAATTCTGTAGAAAATCAAAACAGAGAGTAGCAGGTAAACTCTCAGCATATGAGCCATTGCAGCTTTTTTTTTTTTCCAGTTCATACAAACAAGTATGTGACACTAATGATATATCTGTAGTACCTTTAAACTTACCTCTGTAGCCAACTAATTTTCTTTAATTTCTAAGTTTATAGTCCTTAGAAATGCCATAGTCAATAAAACCACTCTGACTATCAATCCTCAGGTCTCAGCCTTTCCTAATAAGAGAGATGTTCCCGTCTATTAATCATCCTTGCAGCCTCCATTGGACTCTCTCTAGTATTTCCCTGTCCCTCTTGAACTGGAGAGACCAGAACAGAACACAATACTCCAGATGTGGTCTCACTGGTGCAGAGTAGAGGGGGAGGAGAACCTCCCTCGACCTGCTGGACACCCTCTATGCATCCCAGGATACCATTGGCCTTCTTGGCCACAAGGGCACATTGCTGTCCCTTGGATAAGTTATTGTCCACCAGATGTATATAGTGGACAAAGGAAAACAAGAATGTGCTGTCAGATCCATCTTAGTGAATTGCTCCTCAAGGGACAGTGCTACAAAGCTGCTATTTCATAAACATTTCATTACCCCTAATGTGACTAATGCATTTATTATTCATGCAAATTTAAATTTATTCTTTAAGCTGTTTGTAAATCTATTTTGACGCAACTGGAGTCAACAGTCTTCACATTGCTTTGACACTCTCCCCTCATTATCATGGCACAGTTTGTTTCTTTTCCCTCACACACCTTTACTTTGAAAAGCTCATCTTCAGTCTTTAGCTGAGAAGGCAGGCCACTAAATCACAAGGCCCTATAAGACATTTTTTGGAAAAACTTATTTTTTATAAAATAGCAAGTGTGCTCTATTTACCAAACATCCCTAAAATTACCCTCCTAATCAATATTGCACAAGCCTTTTCAGCAAAATCTCTTAGCCACTTTCATTAAGTGAAATAGAAAATTTAGGAAAACTGAGTGCAACAGTAATTATGGTGCTAAAACACGGAGTCAGGTTTAACAACAGTCTGATCATGTCTGATACTTGTTTACTGTTAAAAAATTTAATCTATTGAAATGAAAAAGTCAGCAATGGCTATGAGCTTATGCTTAGGCTTTCCCCTCTCCCTAGTCTTGTATCTCAAGATCTATTTTTAGTGCTGATTCAGGTCAGTGCATATTCATTCTGCTGTTGGGCATTTGCAGGCTGCAGGGCAGTGCCCGGCCCACGCATTACTCTGCAGAGGAGTTTTAATAACAGGGTTCTTCATGCTCTGCTTATCGAAAAGCCTGGTTCAGGGAGAAATTTGGAGGCTATGCTCCCCAGCTCACTAATGATGTGGTCTGTGGCAAAGGCTGGGTTTTAGCCTGTGCATGGGATGGGTGAGGGCCACTGCGCTACTTGCTCAAATGCAGACCTCTCCCACACTCACTTGGGGTACCACTTGTCACCTCTGGAGTATGAGACCACCAGCTGTGGCACAGAGCAGCACCTGAGAGGCAGTGTGCCTGCCACCAGAAGGTGGGTTTCTGCACATTTAAAAGAAAGAAAAAACTCCCAACACTTTCCTGGCTTTGAAAGAGAGAAGAACAAAAAACCTATACCCCCAAACAGTGCAAAGATCTTTCCAAGTTTAAGTCCCATGAACAGCTCTGTGAAGATTGTCAGCAAGAAGCTGACTACAACTGAAATGGAAACCATTCCCCCAAGATACAGCCTAACTGGAGGACATTTGGATGCATGAAAATTAGAATATATCAGCCTGTATGAGGCTTGGTGCCCATTCACACTTGCCACTACTGCCACAACAACCCCAAAACAGTGATTGATAATGCTGAGTAGCCACAGAGTAGAGCATGGGGAGAAGTCCTGGCAGGGAGTGTTGGTGCCAAGCTCCCCACGGATCCCCCCAGAACAATGCACAGCAGTCCAGGGCTGGGTGCATGCTGTCTGTACACCACTAGCAGACTTGGTGAAGCTACGTCCAAGGTCATGGTACTGGATTGCTGGCAAGTGTTCCACCCCTGCCATGACACAGGGGCACCTGATGGCTTGTGATTCCTCTTCTGATCTTCCCTGAAGCGAGGTGATGATGTCCAAGAAGTGGCCACTGCTGCCATTGCTGCCCTCGCCGGGTTTTGCTACATGATGTAGCACTGTTAGAAGCTGTGGCAGGAGCCAAGAGGGAGGATCTGTGATAAATTGCTTGCAGCAGAGTGTAAAAAAACTTTTAACACTGATGTTTTACATACACCCATCTAGACTCACAAGTCAAAAGCTCAGCTAATGCCTGGTAGCTTTGAAGATCATGAGGTGCTTAGGGGTGATCTCTATGGGGAGCATTTCCAGTGATGCTGGATAGGACAAGGATCCATCTCTTCTCATGGGTGTCCTAAATCAGAAGGACACAGTTACCATCATCAGAGATGCACAGGTGCTAGCACGGAGCTATTTTGATCAAGCAGGAGGAGAGATGAGGCTCTCCCCAGCATCCAGGTTACCTAAGTCACTAGTGCAGCACTGTAGCTGATATGCAAAATACTCTTAATAAGCTTAATCCTCTGACAATCATTCTAAACCTCTCAAATTTTAACAGATGTTCTTATCAAAAATAATAAAAAATTCCCCTCGGTGGCTGCTGTGGGGAATTGTTTCTGGAGAGCTTTTTGCATTACCTTGACTTGCTGGCTTGCACTGCCACCCCAAGCCCAACGATGAGCCATTGATGCACATGGTTATCTAGGCCAGCAGGTGCTGGATGCAAAAGAAATGTATCTTGATGTGAATAAGCTGCTGTGACCACATGGGTCAGTAGAAGTGTGTTGATTTGCACCCAGGACAGATCTGATCCATGCAGGGTGGGGCTGTGGACAACGGACAGGTTTGCGCTGCAGGCTCTGAAAATGGGGCTTTACCTCACCCCACTGTGGCTCCACCTGTGTGATAAGGCCAGAGAGTGCTCTTGGGTTAAATAATCTTCCAAAATATGGTGAATGGTAATCACACAGCTAATGGTGCTGATTTTACTGCAGCATCCTCTGCCATACAGATGGCTGAGCATGTACAGAGGACAACCAATGGACTGACACCTCAATTTGCCTCATTGTATGAACCATCCCTGATCCTGCTGCTCATCAGCTCACCTAGAGGAGGTGAGGTTTTCAGGCCAGAAACCTCCTACATCAAACCCAGCACCATAAAATGCCAGTCTTGGCTGAGAGCACGTAAGCTGCAGAGACCCTCTCTCAGTTTTCTCTCAATTTTAAACTTGCCTGGCTCTTTACCCAAGGAGCATCCTGCAGCACAGGCCCACCCTCTCAGTGTAATTTTATTTCTTACTAAAGATAAGCTCCCCTCCATCCAAAAATCAGTGATTTGATAAAGGAATTTTAAAATGTCATGAATTTAAATATATTGATGAATTTGAAATGTTTTGTATACATATATATATTACTTTCTGTAAAGGATTATGTAAAACTTCCAAATGAAATAACTTTGAAACAGGTGGTGACTTTCTCTTAAAGAATATCAAAACAGTATACTTGAAACTTTAAAAGTTACATTCTGAAGGATGGGGGTGGTATGTCACAATTTGTTGAACTCACCTGTTTCCATCCTCATGTTTCTATTTAGTCACATCAGCATTTTGCAGTAGAAATTGGAGTTTCTATTTCTATCACCAGCCCTCAGTGCCTTTACTTATCTTGACCATGTCAGCATCCATAGTGTGGACTGATGACAAAGGCTTATGAAATGAGAAGATTTGGAGATGACTCTCTGTGCTCATGAGGTCTTTCCTGTGAATTTTAGAAACTTACTGCAAGTTAGACTCATGTTTTTGGATTTTAATGGCAAAGGATACGGTTATTCTCAAATTATGCTACATAGTTCTAATATGCAGATTGCTTCTTACGCATGCATAACCTTTGCAAAAAAACAGAGCCCTCAGGAGGAGACTCTTGGTATGCTTGTGGCTTTGTGAGGTCAGAGAACCAACAAATGTTTGCTGGCAAGGTGTAGCTTACTCATCTGAGTCAGGCTGTAATTGGTCTTGTGCCCTTACTTCCTTTGTTGAGGCTTTCCCCAAATGACTTGCAACTGGACCTCTTAGAAATCCTGACCTGGGGAAGGTGGCGGTTCTGCAGGTCATGCATGTGCCAGGCTGCAGACAGGAAGACAGAGAATGACAAGGAAGGAGAATAAACTCTTGCCACAGAACATTACAAAAAGGTATTTACAGACAACCAAATATTTCAGAAAAAAATAGGAATTTTTTATAAGCAGAAGCACATATCCATTTTTGTTCCTTAAAAAAATTCTGCAGAAGCCACAGTCATCATATAACTTTCCCCAGTAAGGCCAGATGGACCTTAATAAGCACTGGTAAAACCCACGCTCCTGTGCTTATGCAGTTAAGGAACAGCAGACATTTTGCTTCTCTTCAATGTGTCTTAATAGACATTGGTTTTCTACTCAGTGCAGGCTAACAAATGTACTAATCCCATCATATGAAAAACCCAACACTTAGATTACAAGATTTTTGAAGTTGTTATTTCTCTCTTCTCTTTGATTCAAAATGCCTGATACACGGAGGACGCGAGGAGAGAAGTTGTCACTGTCTGTGGACTTACACCAATAACATTTCTTAAAAAAAAAAAAAAATCACATATAGCAAGGATGACAAAATATGAAAAAAAAAGTAGATTTTTCTTTCTTTTTTTATAAGCTGCTCTACAATGTAAAATTTGCATCCTATTGAAAGAAAACTCTGAGAAAAGCATGCTGCAGTGACTGCAATACCAGCACAGACAATGATGCTTGGCAATTGCTTTCCCATTTTTATTCACACTGAAGCTTAAAGGAAGGCAGCAAACACACTAATTTTCATCTTTTGATCCTTCACCTTTCTAGCAACACTGCAGCCTGTGGCCCTTGTGTAAGGATGAGTCCTCCCATGCCCCACGGAGCTGGAGCACACACCAGTCAGGCCTTGGGTGTCCTGAGTTTCCTCCAAAAGCAGCCATGGGCCACCTTCCCCTGCACCCAGGAACAACCCCCGCTCCCAAGCAGAGCCATGGCCCCTCCTGAGGAACACAGACGAGTTCTTGCACCACGCTGTATCATCCTCCTGGGACTAAGGCTGTCCTCCATCTTCATGGTCTCACCAGAGGGAACACTGAATTTTTTCAATTTTAAAAAAACCAAAACCAAACAGCAGAGCTGTTATTATTTGCACAATTGTGGTCCGGTGTGTTTACCAAAATGTGCTGTTTTTTTGAAATTGAAAATATACACTATTCCCATTTATAGCTTTGTGAAATTGATGCTTAAGCTCCACTTAGTATGGGAAAGCTTTGGAGAACTCAGTGCTTTGTTTCAGCATTTTTAAGACAAAACATATTCAGAACTCTGTCTTATAACCAGTTTAAATACACATGGGCTGTTTTACAAGTAAAAGAACCAAAAATCCTCAGCAAAAATTTTTTTACCGGAAGAAGAAGAAGGGAGGAAAGAAAAAACAAAGCTTTTTTGAGCCAAGTCAGTATATTTCCTCTGTTGTTTTTTTTTTCCCCTGATTGTAAGAATTACAAAGAAATTGTGGATAGAGAAAATATTAGGCAATAAAACTTACAATAAAGCTTACCACAGAGGAGTTATGAAGACTGAATATGGATACCACCTGCGGTGTAAGTATTGTGAGATTTTCATAAGATTTTACATGAGAACAAGGAGCACGCTGGTTGGGCTGGTGGCCAGGCTGCAGTCATAGGGTACTGGAGTCCTCAGACGATGAACAGTTAACTTTGATCACAGTGACTGAGAATTCATTTATTCAAGAAGATTAAACAACTGAAGTTTTTATGGGTTATGTCCGGTATCACAAAACAGCCATATGGGCTTGACTGTGGAAAATGAGAACAAAAGGGGTTTGGAAAGAGGATCTTCTGGGGAGCTTCCCCATCACAACTTCTTCACAACTTAGTAAACATGTGCAATTCATTGCTCATATACTGGAATTAATTTTCTCCACAGTTTGAAAGTTATTAGTCTGAAGCACAATTCTGAAATACAAGTTCACTGCAGTCCCAAACCCTACCTTTAGGTGTCTTTTGAAATGGTATTACCTGGAGCCTGGAGTTTCATTGCTGCATGTGCAATGCACATGTGATGCCAAAACACTTGAAGACCTTGCAATCAAAGATCAGTAAGAAAAGACATCTGGATAAAGGCCAGGTAGGGTCTGCAAGGACCCAGCAGTGAGTAAGGAAGGCAGCAACTGGAGAAAGTAACATTCAGTGTGCTCACACCAAAACCTACCCTAATACTACTGTTCAACTCCTGTGTTTCTGTTGGAGTTGGCATTGGATTGACTATGAGTGCAAATAGTGCAGCAATCCAGACAGCAGTGTCAGTGGTAAATGGCAATCTGCATGGTGGAACAAGCAGCCAAGTAAATATGTAATCTGATTTTACTAAAAAAAAAAAGTAACACTTTTCTAAACTAGGTGAAACATTATTGAGACCTGATAATTTTTGCAAGCCTAAATAAACTTCGTGTGTTTTAAAACATTTTTTTAACCACTTTGATGTATTTTAGTACTTGAAGCTTTAAAAATGTTTTTAGGAACAAGCTCACATTCAGGTACATTTTCTGCCATGTGTTCCAGGCTGTTGCAAGTCCCCCTGTTCATGGATAAAAACCATACATGCTCCCTAGGATTGCACAGTGGTATATATTATCCAGCAAGCTATGTGACCACTCTGACAATCTGCCCTTTATTGCCATCTTCTCTTATTTTGAAGAGGAATTTAATGCTGATCTAAAAATGCTGCTATATTCCCCATCCCTTGGATTCAATTATCACAGCAGGTGGGAAATCAAGATATTGTGACAACTATTTTTTCATACAAAACTATGTAGCAATTTATATTCCAAAAGGTCTCACATACTGACATAATTTATAGCATCTTTGAATGTTTCTTCGTGCTAGTTAAAAATTTAGATAAACCCAATCTTGCCACAGTCCCTGAAGCTCACAGTAAAAGGCAAAGCTGTGAAAACTTTCTCAGCTCAAAGCTCAGTGACTGCACGTGATGACTTAAGCAGTAAAATTCCCATCAGGTCTCTGGAAATGCTTACAGGGTTTTTCATGTTGTCACCATGGAAGACAGTGAAAGTGTGAAATCAGTGGGATTTGAAGGATTACATTCTTATCATTCACAGAAAAAGGAACTGTGGTGTCTTCTTTCTGTAGCTGATGTATTTTAATGCTTCCTGGATCTCAGCATCCGCTAGGCTTTTGCAAGTTAAAAACAAAGAAAGCTTTGCACAAACCTACCTGGTGTTGTCAAACAAGGTACATGAGTGCTACCTGAAGTGGATTTTAAAAAATACTTCTTACACTCCATGTCCTTCTGGAGAGAAATACAGCTCTTTGCATTTGGTAACACTGCTGTCCTGTCTAAGCAACTGCTCTTCAGTTGCACTTATTGCATCACTGTGGTCCCAGTTTCCTCTGATACAATACCACTGCTATCAGCTGATTTAGCATTATTGGATTACATCTAGCTTACTGTTTGAAAGAGCAAAACTTGGTGAAATAATGAGTATATTATTACTATGTTCTTTTCCTAGTTTTGACAGTGTCTGTAATCTTGGCAAACTATGCTAGAAGTTCTGTACAAACTCAGTTTAAGAGAGTCTCATGCAGCATCCCTTCTGCCTCATTGTCTGTTTCTAGGGTTATGCACTTTACCTCTTGCAGGATCTGTCCCACACATCTAAAACTTCCCTCACCATTTTAGCGGTTAAATATCTTGTGAGCAGAAGGCAAACAAGTTGCCTATGTGCACATTTCAAATTGCTGTTTCTCTGATGACCTTCATTCATGCTCTTTCACCTCTAAATTTAGCTAGTGTTAAAGTAGGAGTCTAGCAGATTTGGTGACACAGGAAACACTAAATCAGAGGCTGTATGAAATCCCTCTTAATAGAACAGCACAGATTATGAGACAGTGTAATTAATATTCTGTAGCCAAATGAAGTTTATTTTACGAAACTGCACCTTTTCGAGTCTAATAAACCATTACAGACATTCATTCAAGACCAACATATGCAGCAGAAAATCAGAAGTATTATTTAAGGGCTGACACCCAGAACTTGGAAGTCTGTTCATGTTTAGGATTGCTGTGTCCATATTTGTACAGATGTCATTGTAACTGCCAGGCACAAGTCCACCTTAAATATGAAATTTAATCTTTTATATGGCTGCCTCAATGCCATATAATGAGGAGAATATATGGAGAATAACAGGAAACATTTAAGAATGTGAAATAAAGTACTGAGACTCAGAAAAGTACTGTACAGATACCGTCACTGTGACTGAGACAATGTAATTATACCAAGTTTCATGAAATTGCAGTAAACTAGTACCATGATAAATTCTGGTTTGTTATTTTCAGATACAATAAATATGGCAAAATAGGAAATGTTCTCTGTTGTTTGGGTGAGATAAATCACGAGCATTTTTATGACCTGGATTATATATATAAAATCTGATTAAAATTTTAATATTTTTTCTGCTTTATAGATAATGAGAGAGTCTTAAAGTTCTTAATCAACCTTGTTGTCAGAAACAATACTTTTAGTATGCTAGTCAGAAAGCTTTCCCTCCTTTTTGAGAAAACAGCACAAGCACTGCCCAGAAAATCTCTTAATTCTTTCTTTAATAAATTGGGCTAGATGTTCTTCCAGAGTGAAGATAAAAAGGTCCATGTCTAAATGAATACTCAGCCAAAATATGATACTGCCTTTCTGCAGTACCTACAGCTAACATGACATGCAAGAGATTTTAAACAGTCATAAATTACAGATGTGAGATACAGTACAACAGTCTCAGATACACATCTTAATCCCATATTAGTTTTCACCAGTAACTTGCAACGTATATAATTTTTCTATCTGATTACTGTTATCCATGAACATTAGGAGCAGCCATCTTCAGAGAAAAAGAATAATGTTGTATTTTAAATGACAGTTTCTTTCTTGGTATATTCTTAGCCTAACGCAAGACAGAGTGATTACTTGACATTTTGTCTAACTTACAAGTTTCTAACTTAATGAATATACAAAATTCTAACTATCTCTGCACTATGATCAAGTATCAGAAACATCAAGGACATGGTATAACCAAAGCAGATTCATTTACTGGAGTTTGCTCTGATCTTATTTGTATAAACATTTCTCTGCTTCTGAAGATTTTTATCATATCCCACAGCATGATAGGCATTCAGCTCATCAGTATTCACTGATTAGTGAAAACTTGTTAGAAACTCCCCAAATCTTTATATACTTTTTGCACTGTTTTAAGATATGCAGTATTAAAGATATAATAAATTTACAAAAATAAAAGAACTGTACAAATCACACTCTTCATTGGCAATGAGACTGTTCAAGAAAATAGCACTGTGATCCCTGAAACAAACAACCAGAACAGAAATCAAAAGACTGATGCTTAAAAAAATAAAAAAGAAGTAAAAACATTTTCCCCTGCCAAAGTACTGGAATCTTTGAAGGTTAATGTATCACAGAATATAAAACTTATCTCTCCGTCCCCAGAATATTTCTTTCCTCTTTCCATAGGTACTTCTTGAACAGATTCCCCTTTGTTGGTGGTGTGGCACAAGCCTTGCTGAATGGGTTAAGGCTAGAAAAGCTCAAAAGACTTAAATCAACAGCCACCTAATCCCCTGGCATTCATGCAAACTCAGGGAAATAAAATAAACCTGAAGACAGGCATGCATGCTGAATTCCAAAGTGATTTTCTATGAAGCTTAAAATTAAACCAAAATAAACACCTCTCTGAAATGTTATGCATTTAAATCTTTCATCCAAACAGTCATCTGACTGTTCATATCACTCCGGCGCAGAGAGGTATGATGCTATGCCTGCTCATAACATTCTAGTATTTTATCATTTTACAAGGCACAAATAATCTCCAGAGAACTACATGGTGGCTTCTGAACATGTAAGGATATGGCAGCTACCATGTAATCACATGACAATTATCTCTTCAATTCAGTCACTGACACAGACCTTGTAAAATCTAAGATCAGCAAACTACATGTCACCTCATCTTTGGAATACGGTACTGAACTCCATTTACAATTACAGACGAAACAGCAAATAACTACCATTTCTTAACTGCATAAACCCACAAGCTTTGCCATGCAATTATGAAGTTGTTGCATGGTATAATGTATATGTATTCTAAAAGTAATTTTTTTTTTTTCTCTGCTATTATAGCGTGACTTTCTAGTATTCCTTCCTCAAACTAGCTCTATAGGTCCTGAAAGAGGAGGTGTCCACTCACCACAGGTTTCTTGTGAATTCCAACAGACTTTAAAGGGATCAGAGAATACGAAAAACCCCTTCCTTACCTACTTGAAAAATCTGTTATTAGATGTACTATGCACTTGATGGGAAAGAAATATACTTTTTCACAGCAGAACAAGTTCTAGAGCTAATTAGAAACTTTCTGTTGGTTAATGCTGCTGCATCATTAAGTTTTTCTTGACTAGAAATCTGTAAAATGTATAGGAATATATGTAAACAGAGTTTATAGGACATAATAGTAAAGAGACATAAAGTGCTTTTAATTATGAACATTTCATTTCACTTTGCATCCTTCCCTGGTAAGTTAGCATACTCAAGCTAGTTTTAGTTCAACTGGCTCTGGTCTACACTATGAAATACTGTAATTTCCCTTGCACTGACTGTTTTAACTGTGGTAGTCTCAGCAAAATAAAAAATAATTCATGCCAGGAGGAGTAAAAGCAGACAGATATAAAGAGGGAAAGTGGTGAACTGAGAACTCTAAAGGGGAAAAAAAGCAGGCAAAGGGAAAGAAGGCTCTGTTGTATAGGTCCCCATTTTCAAGGAAGAAGGAAGAAAGGAATTCTCCCGTAAGACAGTGCTGAGGAACACCTACACAAACCTCTGCCTTGAATGTACCTCAGGCTACTGCTGGCCAAAAAAGAAACTTACTGCCAGGGTGATGCTTTTAATCATTCTGATATACATTCCCTACTTCTCTAATCATAGTCTCTGAAGAATCAGTACCCCTTCCTACTCAGAAAATCTAGTCAAAGGGCAATAATAGATCTAGCTTGTCTCTGCTGCTTCAGGTCTGATGCCAAGTATCTACACATTTCCTAATTCATTATGGTACCTAGCACATACTATTCTGGAAAAGCACCAGTTCTATAGTAACAAAGCTCCTAAGTAAGATAACGGTATAACTAAGAGTAAGTGTACATTTGAACTGGGTTTTGCTGAGTCTTTATTTAAGGCAGTTATTAAAAGGTGTCTATACTTTTTGAAAAACTGTAAATTTGTGGTTTGGTTTTTTAAAAAAATTAGGCTTCTGGCAGCTGAAATGGGTTACCTTTATCTATCTTCTGTCCTTCTAATCCAAAGAACTTTCCAGCCAACAGAATCATAGGAATTTGAGACAAGTTGTAACGATCAACCTCCCAAACTCTCCCAACCTGTTTCTTTAGATGTCCAGTGGGCTGACAATAGCAAAGTCAGAATCTTTACTGTTGTTACTACTGTCGTCATCAGGGCTGGAGCTCAGGTTGCTGGAGGAGGCTGAAATGGAGCCCATCAGTGGGTCAGAGAATATCAAAGAAGAACGAGATGGAACTTCTGGTTTCACTGCTGCCTCCTTGTGTGCCTGGAGGGACTGTGCTGGCTCTGGGACAGCACTTTTGCTTCCTTCCTCTTCTTTGGAAACCACAATATAGTCATCAGCACTCTTGCTCTCATTAGTGCTCGAATCAGTTGTAGTCTGTGAGACAATAGCACAGGAAGGACCTCAAGTTAGTACCAGTTTTACCAATCAGCAAGTTTTATGATTCATGTCGGTGATGTGGGAATGGGGTAAAGGCATAAACATTATCCAAAAGTAGCAATGCCCAAATCAAGATGTAAAAAATAAAGTGGGTATTAACTTTTGATGAAATAATTTATTTGTTATTTACAAAAGCCTAAAAATTAACACTCTAAAACTACATTATTTGGTATAGCAGTCTGACATATTTCATCACCATAGTGCATCCATGTAGTGATCACAGTAGCTAGGCATCTAACACATATATTGCAGTAGTGAGTATTTTCAGTAATTATATCCTCATTGCTATTAGTTTTCAGTAGTAATTAATGAAGTAGTACTGAGAAATATTTTGGTGGCTTGCAGGTACAATGGCATTTTGGAGCTTATCAGAAGAATGGTTTGATACCAAATTTCCTAGTAAATGACTGACTTGTGGACTCTGAGTCACACATAGATCTGGTTAAGTGTGCACCACTTCAGGTTCAACAGATGAGGGCTCCCAGGGCTTCTAGGTTTAGTGACTATTTCCTAATTCTACCAAAAAAGAAGAGTCTGGGAATTCCTCTTCTGTCTGCTTAGACATTGGGAAATGTGTTTCCCTGAGCACACAGGTAGAGGATCAAGAATACACACCTTTGTACCAGAAAACTCTCTACAGACTCACAGTCTTATATTCCAACTAGCCATATTTAGGAGAAATCCAGCTTTTCAACAGTCAGAGCTATATGTAATTTGAAAGGAAACCTGCCATACACAGCAGAGTGGGATTTCTCATTTGTTGACAACTGGCAGCCTATTAGTTTGGTGGCAACCCAAATGGACAGAATTTTGTTTTCTTCAGCAAGTGAACTCCTGTTTAGTGCCATGCTCCTCTAAGAAGATTATGTCTACTTTATTAGTTGCTCTCACACAATTTTTTTCACAGTAATTCTGCAACCTGTCAAATTGCCTGTGAGGACAAGCATCCTGAAGTGACACGATATTGAAGACAATATATTTCATTACACTAATGCAATACTGAGAAAAAGAAGTAGAGAGGCAGCTGGAGAAATGTGTGTGTCAACATATGTATCAACTATGAGCCTTTCAGCTGTGACTCTTTCACAGAACAAAAACATGCAAATTCATTCTGGGTTAAAAGAGAGATTGTAGGTATTAAAGATAAAAAGAGAGCACTACAGAAAAGAACAACAGGAATAATCTGAACGAGATAAAGTTAGACCCTCAGCCCAGTATATAAAATTGGAGTATGAAGGTCATCACAAGGATCAGCAAGTGCAAACTTGGAGTTATGGTATCCATGGCCTCCAGAAAAACTTATTTTGTCAAATTTATTATTATAGCTGAAAACAATTTTCTATTGCTCTGATTACTGATTACAGATCAGAATGTTCTTGAAAGGGAACTGTAGAGTAGCTCAGGGAGCAAAACCCACCACTGATTAAGAATGACTGTAATACAAAACGAGGGAGCTGGAAGTCTTTGGTTGTTATTCACATAGTTGTTACAAGTTGTTAAAAGTCACAAACAAGATAAATATCATCTGACTGTGAAAATATGTTCACACACAGAATTGTGACCTGTTCTCTTCCAAAATCTATACAAACATGGATTCAAAGTCTCCATTGCAGTAAATGTTTAAAACATCCTGTTTGGTTTTTTTTTTTTTTTTTTTTTTTTGGTGTGCTATCTACATAGTATCTAGGTATAATAATATTATATTATCTAGGTATAATAATATGTAGTATTCTGATTTGTAAACAACTTGTTTTGATACTTTATCATTCCAATGGAAATATCTTAAGTCCAGAGTATTGGTTACGATTTTAAAGACCCCAGTAAGACAGTGGTCAAACAGACAGAAATTTACATCTTTTTTTTTTGGATACTAATTCATTTTCCTCAGGTGACTTAAAAAAATTCTTATCAAACCAAGCAGACTACTTTTAGAAATACCAAGAACTATACTGTGCTGAGTGCTATCAAGCTTGATCTCAAACTTCCTGATCTGTGCAGAACTGGGGTAGTTCAAATGTCAACAGTATCAAGCAGTTTCCATGAAGTTAAGAACAAATAGATCTATCCTGCAAGGAAAGATGCTTCTCTATTTAAGCATTTCTGAACTGAGACATCATTTGTTATTAATTAGCCTTTTGATTTCATCTGGGCTGTTCAAAACACTGTCTTCATGAGCTGTCAGTCAATCATCTGCCATCTCCAGGGGCCGAGGAATCAGGCAGCATACAACAATGGCTCTGCTCTGCCAGTGCAGAATCATAGAATCATTGAATGGTTTGGCTTGGAGGGGACTTCTAAAGGTCATCTAGTCCATCGTGTCCCATCCAGTGAGCAGTGACATTTAACTAGATCAGGCTGCTCAGAGCTCTGTCCGGCCTGACTTTGAATGTTTCTAGGGATGGGGCATTTACCACCTCTTTGGGCAACCCGGGCCAGTGTTTCACCACCCTCATTGTAAAAACTATCTTCCTTATATATTGTCTAAATCTACTTTTAGTTTAAAACCATTACCCCTTGTCCTATTGCAACAGGCCCTAATAAGAAGTTTGTCCCCATCTTTCCTATTGAGCCCCTTTTAAGTACTGCAGGGCCTCAGTAAGTTCTCTTTGGAGCCTTCTCTTCTCCAGGCTGAACAACCTCAACTCTCTCAGCCTTTCTTCACAGGAGAAGTGTTTCAGCCCTCTGATGGTTTTTATGGCCACCCTCCGGACATGCTCCAACAGGACCATGCCTTTCTTGTGCTGAGGACTCCAGAGCTGGACACAGTACTCCAGGTGGGGTCTCACCAGAATCGAGTAGAGGGGGAGAATTGCCTCCCTCGACCTGATGACCATGCTGCTTTTGATGCAGCCCAGAATACTACTGGCCTGACGGGCTGTGAGAGCACATGGACAGCTGATGTCCAGCTTTTCGTCTACCAGTATCCCCAAATCCTTCTTGTCTGGGCTGCTCTCAATCCCCCATCCTGTACTGATACTGGGCATTGCCTCAACCCAGGTGCAGGACCCTGCACTTGGCCTTGTTGAATGTCATGAGCTTCACAGAATCATGTTGCCTCACTTTGTGGGCACCCAGTGCAGCCACAAGACAGGTCCAGATGAAGCTTTTTTGGGAGCTCTGATTGTAATTTTCCAAATTTCATCACTTTGTTTTCCCTTGCCCCCTGACCCATAAAACAGAAATATACATTCCTCAAAAGAACCACAGCTGCGTAGCTCACCTGTCTTCTTTCCGCACTTCTGTTTAAAAGCTCTCAGGGAGTGCAGTACAGTCTCATTTTGCAGAATTATACACTTTACTATTCCAAGCTATCAAGATCTCGCTATTTCAGTTCTCATAGCTCTCACATCTGAGATGGCTCCACCTTATGTAGGGCGACACAGATGTTACGTAGTGACACTCTCACCCAGCAAAGATCAGTATTTTCCTCGCTGGCACCCCCAGGATGCTAACAGGGTATCTTCCTCTTGGCAGTGAGCCCCAGCAAGGGCCTTCCATCATAAACACTTTGCAGTGGTGTTGCAATTTCATAAATTACGCTTCCAAAAATGTGCTCCTGTGCAGTTAGAAAAGCATCCTGCCCATGAACAAAGGGAAAGGAATGAAAATGACTCATCCCAGTTGCAACACTACTTTTCATTCTACCCACACTTTTTGGTTCAGTTAAAGAGACTTATAGCTCACTGATTTATCAGAGAAGCGCAAAGCATAGAGACTGACTCCAAAATGCTATAAAAGGGCCTTCCATAAATGTTTGCCTATCCCTGGCATACATTGGTGTTTTGGTACTGATATGTCCAGAGGTAAAATACTTCCTCCCTTCTACTGCCTGTTTCTGTTTCAGGAAATTCATGCTGATGTGAACCATGTTTCCTTCCATCTGCTGCCACTACCGAATAAATGAAAAATGACAGAATTATACTTCCAGTAGCTTTGAAAGTTAACAACCTTACACCAGTTGCCATATGGCTTCTCCAAATATTTTTTCACGATGAATATCAGCTACTAGGACCAGGCTTATTTCAATTGCCTTCGTACTGTGAATGAGTTAAAACTAGCTGTAACGAAACAATTCAAGAAAGCTTGGAAGATCAGCAGCTCATTTTGCCTCCTTCTTTGAACAGACATGAAGGCAAGATAATGTGTTAATTATCATTCATTATTTAGCAACAGAAGCCTTCTGTTTGTCAACTGCACGCTGCTACCAAAGCCAAATATTCAAAAAAATGCCCTATTTCTTTGATCCTTTATCTTGATTTTTTTTGGGTGTTTTTAACTTTGCAGCTTTCCTTTCCAAAGAGGGGCTGTATCCTTACCCTCACCTTCCAGAAAGGGATATTGACGTAAAAAAGAGGAAGAGCATTTAAAAAAAAACATGTAAAGATGATAAATAATTTATAATTATATAACAACCAAGCCCAAAAGACCAGATTTTAATCTCAATTACACAATAGCTACACCTGTAGCTTTTCCAGGTGTCCTAGAAAATATCCCTATAATTCCACTAGAGAAAAATGTCTACAGTGTAAGTCACAGCAAACAGAATTACATGCTTTACCAAAGTCACAGCAAATGAAAATACAGTAACATTTATTTAGCAAGAAATGCATTAAATGGTCTAGAAGTTGTTGAAATTTTTAATCCCCTTGAAGCTCTCACTAACTACTCTCAGCTTAACCAGAGCATCAGTGCAGCCTATTTTCTTCAGCAGAGCTAAAAGCCTAGGCCATGGCCTGGTTCGGGCCAATGACTGACCCCATCAATTAAGAGTTGAATGTCACAGACTACTAAATTCAGCAGTTTTATTTTCCCACTGTTTTATTAAAAGGGGTCCACAGGTCTCTTAGTTTAGTCTAAAATGACATGGTGGTTAAAGATGATGGTCTCAGAAACAGTACAGACTGTTAGGACACTAATGGTCCTCCTGGATAGCCATTTCTAACCCTAATATTTTCTTTTTCTTTCTGTCAAAGGGGCTGTTTCTCATTCTCATAACTGGAACTTCCAGAAGGAAAGAGGAAAGATTAATCTATATGAATGTATGGCACCTCCAAACTTAAACCATGAAGTGCTGAAGCCTCATGAATGCCCTGTAGGAGCTCAGCTTGTACAACATTGCTCATAGTTGGCTTACCAGCAGCGTCCAAAATTATGGAATTCTCTCAGTTCCTGAGGCTGGATGTATATACCCTGGCTACACACTGGGATAAGATCAGACTTCATTACACAAAGCCCAAAAAGATTCCATTGGAAAGAAACCTGCTCACACATAGAGTGTGCTAAGTCAGGGGGATTGTGTGTAATAAATGAAAACAAATCTGTGTCATTATTTGAAAATTAATAAATATGTCCTGTAGTTCCTATGCAAAGTTGTCAAAAGTAAACTGATTGCGGACTCAGACTCTGAGGTGATAGTGCTGCCACTGATTTACAAGTGTGAGTATCAGTAGTGGTGAGTATCAGTACTGGGGTGGCTGACTTTACAGAATTCCAACACAGAAATGTGTATATATAATAGTGCTTGTTTTCAAGATCACATCTGAGTCTGACTGAGTCTTGGATAGAGAGAGACCTTTTACCACAAAAGGAAATATCTCTTTCTGTGCATCAACTTGTCCTGTGACTGTATGCTTTGTACATGAAAACACTGTTTACTGATTCAAGGAGAAAGTCAATACAATGGAGGAGAAGGTAAAAGCAAGCTCCTTGCTATTTCCTTTTTGGCACTGGCCATGAATACACTGCAATGCAGATAATCACCTCTTACATAATGGGATTCTGGAGGACAAGGACAATGAGAATAATCATATAGGAACATTTGATACGGAAACATTCACCTCCAGTTTTTACATCTTTTTTGTAAAATATTAATCTGTGATTCTGTGATTCCACAACCTGAAAGAAGAATCCCTCCAAATACCGTGTAACACTTAAATATTTGTGTGGACCATCACACCACAACAAAAATAATTGATGGGAGTAGGAGAGTAGCTAGAGAGATACTTTTAACTATGGCTCTATATGCATCAGGAATGTCGCTGTGTTCTCATGTTCTGGACATTCTCCAAAAACTGTAAGACTAATTCTGTCAACGGCCTGTTTGAGATGTCTTTATCTTACCTGTCGTCCTGAGATGTACTGTTGCTTTGTCATAACATGTCCCTTGAGGACATCACCTGTCCCCTTGTTCTGACTGTTGGAACAATAATGATCATCAGATATAGTGATTTGCTCATTTTCTTCAGCTTCCAGCTGGCTCTGGTTGAAACGCAATGAACCTTTCAAGATATCCTTGATCTGTTGTTCAATGGGAGGGGAAAGAATCTAAGTTAGAAATTTGGAGGAATTAAAAATTTTCTAAAGCTCTGTGCAGCATGCTTTCATACACCATTTCCTCGAAATATTTGCTTTGAAGAGATAGGAAGCAAGACAATTTTCCTATCTAGATTGGTTAAAGATACAAGTATCAGTGAAATGCGGTTGTATCAGAACCTGGAAAATGCTATCCAAGAAATCTAAAGAGAATGAAGTTGTTAAGATTATTCCCTACCTTCTTATAGGTTTAACATATGTCACATTGTTCCTCATAAAATGTATTTTGAAGGAGCAGAGGGCACTATAATCAGAGCTACAGATGCTCAGCAGCATTCTCATTTTATGTATGTAGTAATTTTTCTTCTAATTCAATGACATTCAAGTGTCATCACATTTAAGTAACGGGAACATAGGCATGATTATTGTCTAGCACGTACATTTTGCATTAAGAAAAATGATGGTGTCACACTGCCTCGGTTCTGGTTGATGCATTCATACTAGTCAAAGAGCTACAAGACAAAACAGCAGCGTACAAAAAGAATAAAAAAGAAGAAAAAACCCAGAAAGGATTAATAGCACTGAAGGGTATGAGAAGGGTAAGCTAAGCAATACTTATACCTGCTTCAAACCAGCCAAGGAAACCAGAATTTCATCTTCTTTCTCCAAGTGTTCTTGTAATATGACTTCTTGAATATTTCCTGCAACACCAAAAGAAAAATTAGTTAAAGAGAGAAAATTCCCTAAATAATCTCTAATGCGCTAATTTATGCTTTCAGAACAAAATCCTGGGACTTGCAAACACAATTTTGCACAAAGACATAGAGACTGACAATGTTATTAGCTGTGGAGGTGAGGCCAGCCCAAGCCTGGCACTGCTGGCAGGGTCCCCACAACAACACTGTGCTGCTGCAGAACTTCTACTGCCCCAGTGTACCAACAGACTCAGGCTACTCCTGGCCCCTAGAAGAAAACTTTGGTGTGTGTGGCTGCTGGAGCTGCATACATCTTTGAACCTGCAAATGCCTTGGAAAGGACTCAAGAACAATTACAGGAGTCTGCCGCAGCTCACTGAAAGGGTTAGGGGAGGAGCGTAGCAATCTTCACCTTGATCCCATGGCCAGAATGCTCGAACACTTTCCTTCTTTATAGAAAGACTGAAAGTTTTGATTTCCTTTCCAATCCCATCTTTTAGGTAAAAGACCTAAGGCTGAGCAAAATTTAATTGACAGGAAGAACAGTATAGTACAGTCACTTCAGAATAGAATCATAGAATTGTCAGGTTTGGAAGGGATCTTAAAGATCATCTAGTTCCAACCCCCCTGCCAATGGCAGGGACACCTCCCACTAGATCAGGTTGCTCAGAGCCCCA
>JAAGNO010027639.1:0-12164 GCA_033439905.1 Ceryle rudis
ACCTTCTGCTGCCTGTCAACCAACACCCCCAGGCCCTTTTCTGCTGGGCAGTTTCCAGCCACTCTCCCCCAAGCTTGGATCTTGCAGGGAGTTGTTGTGACCCAATGGCAGGACCCAGCCCTTGGCCTTGTTGAACCTCATCCCATTGGCCTCAGCCCATCAATCCAGCCTCACCCCTCTGTAGAGCCTCCTGACCTTCCAGCAGATCAACACTCCCACCCAATTTAGCGTCATCTGCAGTTACTGAGGGTGCCTTGATCCCCTCATCCAGATCACTGATAAAGACATTAAAGGGAACAAACAAACAACCCACAACTGCTTTTAGGATGCGCATCAGATAGGAAACGAGCTGTGCGAAGGCCGAACAGCATTTGGCCCCACTCTGCTTTGGACCTGCGCTTATCCTCGTCTAATGTAAGGGCCACTCTCCTGCTTTCCATTTTCTTTTCCTCCATGGTGCTGGTTCCATCTGCCAGGAAGCAGAGCAGCACATCTGTCTGCTACCCAAAAGCCCCCAGGAATTAAACCTAGCTACAGTGGAGATAAAGCACTGAAGTCTCAATAGCGTAACCTGAGGGTACAAGATGGTGCACTGCCCTAGGGTGAGGCACGCCTGGAGATAGAAATATCTAGAAACGCTTTGCTGAGAGCAGCAGGACATGGAAATCGCCATCCTTTCCATGCCATGTCCAGCTTCCAACCTGCAAAAGCTCCTTCCCAGCTCAGACGAACCCTCTCGCTCCCCACCCCTGCAGTACCTGAACATCCCACGGCTGATCCTGCTTCTCTCCCACCGAACAAGGCTAGGCCAGGCTCCCAAAGACCCAGGGACATGAAGTGATCCAGACAAGGCCACCAAGAAGGGCAGTGACGGACCAGCAGGTGCCTTCAGCAGCAACTCCTGGGGTCTTCACACTGTGGGTGGGAGCAGCTGATGGCAGCCAGACCCTTCGCTAGGAAGCTAAATGAAGGAGCAATTAAGCAGGTTAAAAAGAAATTTGGAAGTGCGAACAATAGAAACCATCATCCGCAAAACCGTCTGGTTTGGTTTTCACTCCACTGAGGTCCAACTGGGTGCCAACTGGGACCGACACTGCACAGGACCAGAGCGAGAAGTGCTGAAACCCAGAAATTAGGGTTGACCCACTCCACTCGCACTCAAATACAGACTCACATGACCCCCAGCAGCGAGAGGCCCAAACAGTGGCAGAAGCCCAGAACAGCTCAAAAAGCAACCCCTCCGGAGCGAGGATTAACGCAGTGGGATCTGCAGGCTCAAGAGGTTAACAGCCAAACACGTCCACAAACAGCCTTCTAAGATTAGTCCCCAAATGTCACAGCAAAGAAAGCAGCTGGAGGCCACTTGACCCTGGCTGTGACCAAAACCCACCCCTCTGGAAATAAAGCAGCTGCATCAGGGGCTGCTACGCCTCGGCAAATGTCAGGTTCAAGCCTCCAATTTTTACCTATCCCCTCTTCCTGAGCCCGGATAAATGTGGGAAAGGTCAGTGCCAAGTCCACTGCCAGCCCCAGGAGCATCAATAAACACCATGTTCTCCCTCCAGCAGGCTGTATCTGAGGCCACACAGAACAGCAGAGCTGGGGGATGGTGGTGTACAGTGTGATTTCAGCAGTACTCTAATTAGCAGTAACTTTAATCAAGCCTTTAACACGATCTGTCATTCCAAACGCGCTCTACGGGTGGCCAACAGCAAACACTCAAACCAGCTTTAATCTATACTCAAAACCTTGGAAACAGGTGGCAAGCCTGGAAGATTCAGCTCAGGAAAAGCCTCCTTCCTCCAAACCCAGTGGGGACAGCAGGAGCATCACCCAGCTGCCTGCACCAGGAGCTGCCTTCAGCCCTGCCCTCTTCCCCATCCTCCAGGGAAGGGCAGAGCTGCTCCTGTCATCACCATCGCTGGAATTTAACTCCCAACATGCCTGAGCCAGGCATTTACAGCATCAGCCTGGGCAGCCGGTTACATTCGGCTCCTACAACAGGATCCCGAATTCCTTATAAAATGCTGTGTTCGACATTGGTGCACCCTCAGACCAGGGTGGGGAAGAGAAAGGTGGTTAAAAAGCAGGGAGGGGAGGGAAATAGGTCCTTTTGCAAATCAATATCAAGCCAAGGAAAGTCAAGTAAGCCTGGAAACACCAGCTCAGGCAACAGCAGAGCCGCAGATGCGGCAGCTGAGCAGCGAGCGCTACAGCAGCGCAGATGGGAGAGGCTGGTTTGAAGTCCAGGTGTTTACCGTTGCTTTCTGGCAGCCTCTACTGCAGGTAGCACAGCAAGAAGCAGCCTGCCACGTCAGACACACCCCACACCTCCCCATTTATCTTCCTTCCAGGTCTGGGACATGCCTAGCATGGAAAAAGGTGCTGAGGATTTGGGCACTGAAAGCAGAACTGATGCTTTGCAGCAAGGGGTCGGCATGAGCTGCTGCAGCAGCTCTGCAGACGCTGCTACGAGGATGCGGCAGCTCCTCCAGCCCAGCAAAATCAGCACCGACTCTCCCAGCAGAGCAGACAAAGCAGCCATCAGCAAACAGCAGCACGAGGCACCCTCTATTCCAAGCCCCTCTCTGACTACATAGCTAATAAACACCAGCAAGGTTGAGGGTGGACTTTGAGCCACTACAGCCATGAGCCAGTGGCCAGGACCCGCATCCCATGGCAGAGTTGATGGGTGCCCCCGGACCATGCCTTGCTCAGAAACAGCCCCTTCTTTCCAGTTTAACCCAGCTGCCTTTTACAGCTGGGAAATGGGGGCACCAGTATTTGAGATGACAGCCCCAAGGTTATGTACAGCAGGGGTGTGAAGGTAACAACAGCGATGGGGAGCAGGAAGGATGAACTGAGATCATCATGCTTCAGTGCTACCCAGGAGACAACACCCACTTATATTCAGTTCACGTCCTTCCAATAAAAATCTATCCTAAGCCCCCTTTTGAAAGGGGAACGTGATGTTTCCCGATGCTCCAACACAGGGCAGGACCTGGAAGTGCCAGGTACAAGGAACAAAAGCTCCCTCCAGTGACAAAAGCCTTTTCTCAGTGACCTCTCCCCATATCACCAACTCCAGCACATCTCCGCGGCTAGAAGACCACATCCACATTCAAGTTTCTTCCTGGTCACGTTTCACAACCCATTTATTGATGGCCTTTTTAATACGGAAAAGCCTGACCAAGTGACAGAGGTTAGGCTGGGGGGGTCTTGCCAGACTCAAACCAGTTCATTCCCCTAGAATACAAGGATAACTCCATCAAAGAGTATCTGTTACTGGTACTCACCTACCCATCCCTGTAGCCCTCGTCTGCCATCTTCAAGATGGAGGCTTAAGGAAGCTCCTCCTCAAGGAAGGTGGGTTCAGTCCACCCGCAGAGCAGGCACCCAGGGACACCGAAGCCGGCAGCAGTGAGGCCGCTCAATACGCCCCAATCACCTTTGTGAAAGGGAACGGAGGAAACAGCTGGATTTTGAGTGAGAAAGGCCCAGAACAGCCCAGCTGCAGCAGGCAGAGGATGTGCTCCCACTGTACCCGTCCTCGAGATCACCCGTCGATTGCTGGAAACAATCGCAGAGACACCGCATGGAACCAGAGGGACAAAATTCTGCCATCCTTCCTCCAAAAAAAGAAAAAAAAACCAATGCCCCCCCAACTTACTTACCCTTAAGAAAGCCTCCTGCAGCAATTCAAACCCCAAAAGCACCCCCAGAACTCTGCGTTCCGATGGACATACTTAGAGAAGAGACCCAGAGGCTTCCAATGAGACAGGTATTTATTTAGTTCAAGCGCTAAGGATTTTTTTTTTGTCGTCGTCGTTTCAAATTATCAAACAGAGCTGAGGTACCAGTGACATTCCAATATGAAGAAAAGGAACCTTTTTTTCCCCTTATACAATTTCTTCAACTACTTGTACCAAGACAAAAAGTGAGTAATGGAACAGCTGCATCATGTACTGTACAACAATCAAGCCAGAGCTGGTAGGAGAAAAGAAACAGAGCAGAAACCTTCACTGTTTATAAAATCATCGCTAAAAAAAGCCCGTTCCTGTGGTTCTACTGGCCATAGCAATGGAGCAAAATAAAATTAAAATCTAAAATCTGACAGATGGATGGTGTGAGGAATTACGGTGAAAAAAAATTAAGTTAAGGCTGTGTTGCTCTTGTGCTCGCTTTAGAAGTGTCTTTTCTCTAGAAAACTCGGATTAGGGCAGGACTGAGCCCTGCGGGCACATTAAGCACTGACTATCAGCAAGGAAATACGTTAAACGTACCTGGCTGTCCTGAGCAGACCCCAGGGACCTCCCGGGGGATAAATATCAAGCCAGTGACGACTGGTCCTTGTTCCTGTGGCCACTGGGCTGTGCTGAACACAGAGCTCATGGGCTCGCTCCTTTCTAGACTTTTTTTTTTTTTTTTTTTTTTTAAGAGCTTGACAACAGGTCCACTGACCAAACCTGCTCGCAGACGTGCGGCCGCCCTCCACAAGCAGCTTCCATGAACAGCACCTGAGCTGCTCGTCCGCTGTAACCCACACGTGCTGAGCCAGCTCCTTGCAAATCCAGTGCTTAAAGCTTGTAACTGTGGGAAATGTAAGGGGTTTGGTTATAGCAGAAGCAAAAAAAAATAAAAGTAGGAGCTTGCAGAAAACAGCCAAACGATGAACAACATAAGCTGCACAAAGAACCAAAAAGGGAGGAAAAACACCCACCCCACAAAACAATGAACCAAACCAAAAAAGCAGCAAGATGAACCATTTTCGCACAGTTACGAACAGTACGATACAGGAAAAGCAGCCAGGTTTCCTTCCCCCCAAGAATTTCTTTCAAATAAAGAACGATCCTTTGTCACATATCATTGATGTTTATTTCAAGACATGCCACGTCAAAAAAAAAAAAAAAAACCAAAAAACAAAACCCAACCAAAAAAACCCAAACCTCGCCTTTAATATTGCATTATAAAAGCACTTTACATCTCATTCTGCCTTTAAGGTATTGTTGTGCAGAGCTGCTCTAAACCCCAGGGCAGGGCACGAGTCTACCATTCGTTTCAGGAATGAAGAATTCCAGAACTTTTTATGCCCGTTTCCTGGTGGACAGTGGTGGTGAGGACGATTCCCTTTCTCTTCCCCGGTTGGTTAGTTTAGATGGTAGAGGGGCAGAAGAGAACAAAGGAGGAGCCTGAATATTTGCTTGCAATTGTTTAAGTAGCAATCGCAACGCAGACTCGACAATTCCTTCCTGCACTGTATCTCAGCCATAATTCGCCCAGCAAACAATGTATTTACAATTGTGTTTATTAACTTACACAGCAACTTCACAATGACTAGTAAAGATTAAAAGGGTGCACTTCTAGTGTGTTCGATTCCGTGTTTCTCGGGTAGCTACATCTCGCGAACGTCGGCAAAGCTCTAAACAGATTCCTCAGCAAAACAGAACCAAAACCCCCCCCCGAAAAAATATGACTGAAAAGAGTAAAAAAAAGTAAGAGAAGAAATAAATATCAAAGAAAAATGGTTAATGGTAAGCCTAGTTAAATAGAAAACTAAATTCCTAGTTATTTAATCAAACTATACAGCTCTAGTGAACCCAACTAAACCAACTTGGAAAACTGAACATAAAAAAATCGCTAAAAAATAAAGGCATAAATCTGCAGAATCGTAAGTTGGTTTCCATCCTATTAAACTCTCTTCCTTTCCATCTAAGATCTTGCAACTAGATTTCTGGATGATCAAAGCAAACAGCCCCTTCCCCAGCTGACCTACGACTACGCTACGGCAAAGCGGGTGCGATTGCCCCTTCGGCCGCTCCCTCTCCCCTTGGCCCTGACCTGGCCCCCGAGCGCAGCGTCTCCACGGGGTAACCTGGCTGTTCTTGCCTCTTTCTGCCACATTTAAAAGGTTTCAATCCGCTTCGGTGGGTTTTAGCGCCCTAACGGTTCCCCTAAAAACCAGATGCAAACCGCTTTTCTCCTCCAAACAGCTGAAACGTTACGTTCCCATCTCTCGGGCTGTAATAATTTACTTCAGCGGTGGTCTACATAAAAGGAAAAAAAAAAAAATGCTCTTCAAACTCACCTTGCACTCAAAACGTTATTTTCCCTGTTTCCTGCAAGTGTTTTGCTAATGCACATCCACCCTTTCCTTCCCCCTCCCTGGATCCTCCAGAAGCCCTTCATCCCGTTCAGAAAGACATTTTCTATTTCTCAATACGCTTCCTTGGAAATGTATTCACATTACCTCTGCAAGAACTAAAACCCCGTAGCCTTTCCTGGTGTCGAAACCCCCGCTAAGGTTGGTTTGGGGGGTTTGAAAACCAGTCAGACTATCTCTGCTCAAAAGATTAAGAGCTTGGTTTTAATTTTATTTTTTTTTCTCTCTTTTTATTATTGTAAGGATAAGTGTATAACCCTCGGCACACGCCACCTCCGCTTGCGTTTCTAACTGGCGCCTAGTCACCTCCAGTTTGTTAGAGAAATCAAATGGGTGAGATTCACAAGCGTTCTTCTGCACATACATCTCTAAGTCCAATCCAAAACTTACTCAGTTTCCATCCTTTCAAAGTGCAATATCATAACATATTAAAAAAGGAACAAATATTAAGAAATTGTACCTATTTTCTTTTTTTTTTTTTCTTTTTAAAGTTATAACTAGAATATGCTGGAATATTTTGGCTTTTTTTTTTTTCTTATAAATAATGAAGACACTGACATTTTCTCTGTGTGTGTGTGTGTGTGCTTGTGAAGCTAATAGATCATCTCCACGAGACAGCCAGCGATGATGAACTGCAAATACGTTATTACTGAAAGGGGAAGGTTCAAGCCAATATTCACACTGCAGTCAATGAAGAGTAAAGGGAGGGAAAGCAAGTGATGTTCTGGAGGAAGGTAGAAGCCACATGGTATTAGCAGGAACAGCCTCCTTCACTGACAGGCTGCTCTTGAGGCTTTTCCAGTTTTATGTCAATCACTGGAAGAAATAAGTTAAGGCAAACCAATATCCAACTCTGTTTTCCTACCAGTGCAGCTGGGGCAGGATTTTGACTGGCATTTCCAGCTCAGTATTTCCCACCAAAATACCTGAAAAGTGATTCCAAGAGTTTTTCAAAAGACCAGCTTCAAACCAAAGTCAAGACGCAGCCCCTCTCACCCTGGCACTGGCACATTCTTAAGTACACAGAAGAAAACGTCTGACCCCAAATGTCTGTGTCTAAGTGGAGTCTGCTCTTCCCCAGTGACCTCTTCTTGTTCCAGAGCGGTTGGTGCTGTAATCCCAGATGTACATGCTGACGGGTCTAATCGCCATTTCCAGAGGGAACCAGTAGAAGCTTGGAAACCCACGGTTTCAAATCATAGAATGGTTTAGGTTGGAGGGGACATTTCAAGCTCATCCAGTCCAACCCCCCTGCAGGGAGCAGGGACATCTGCAACTACAGCAGCGTGTTCAAAGCCTCATCCAACCTGGCCTTGAACACTTCCAGGGGTGGGGCATCCACAACTTTCCTGGTCAACCTGTGCCAGTGTTCACCACCCGTAAAGTGAAGAACTTTCTCCTTACCTCTAGTCTAAATCTACCCTCTTCCCATTCAAAGTCATCACCCCTCAACCTGTCACTGCACTCCTTGATGAAGAGTCTCTCCTCATTTTTTCTAATGGACCCTGTTAAGGACTGAAAGGCCACAAGAAAGTTTTCCCGGAGCCTTCTCTTCTCCAGGCTGAACAACCCCAACTCTCTCAGCCTGGCCTCCCAGCAGAGGGGTTCCAGTCCTCCCATCATTGCTGTGGCCTCCTCTGGCCCTGCTCCAACAGGTCCCTGTCTCTCCTGTGCTGAGGACTCCAGAGCTGGACCCAGCACTGCAGGGCAGGTCTCACCAGATCAGAGCAGAGGGGCAGAAGAATCCCCTCCCTTGACCTGCTGGTCAGGATGAGAGAAACAATCTGTTTACACCCTTTGGCAAGGAGGCATGATGAAAAGAGGCTTAGGAAGGAGCTCTCTGTTTGAGACCCAAACCTGTAATTGTTTGTGGGTTTTATTTTTATTTTTTCCATTAAAAGTTCGTAACTGTTTTAATCTGAGCAGAGATATCACTTATCTCTCAAATTACAGTTTCTCTGCCCCTGATTGCTGAGCTTTTTCTGCACCAAGTGGCGCTCGTTCTGACTCTGTTCTCTGTGTGTCTGTGTTTCGCAGTACCCGGATCTGAGCCAGGAATCTGACTCTCCGTTTGTCTTTATCTGCACTAATCCCCAGGAGATGGTTGTGAAGTTTCCCATCAAAGGAAAACAAAAAATCTGTAAGTAGTAAAGTTTCCAGAGATGGCCCCCTTGGCCTTTCGGGCCTGCTCGCATCCTCACCTTGGCTTGCCCCTGCCACATGAGTTTGCAACCTTTGCCCTCTGCTCTTTCATCTGGAGGTGTTTGTTTAATGATTCAAATGCATCTGTAATATTTTTTTTTTTGTCTTCAGTTCCCCTTTCCCCAGATGTTGCTTCTTTCCAAACACACGCCTCTTCCTGCCTCTGCAAGTGCTTGGGAGGCAAAGAGCGATCGTGTCTGCGGCTGATCCATTTCTGGCATCAGCCTGGGTCAGGGTATGAGCCAGTGGCACGATGCTCGGGGGGGATGTTGAACTGATGAAGTTGAACAAGGGCAAGTGCTGGGTCCTGCACCTGAGGAATAACCCCCTGCACCAGTACAAGTGAGGGCTGACCTGCTGGGAAGCAGCTCTGCGGAGAAGGACCTGGGGGTCCTGGTAGACAATTAGTTCCCCATGAGCCAGCAATGGGCCCTCAGGGCCAATAAGTCCAGTGGTCTCCTGGGGTGCATTCAGAGGATTGTGACCAGCAGGTTGAGGGAGGTTCTCCTCCCCCTCTACTCTGTCCTAAGGAGGCCACCTCTGGAGTATTGGGTCCAGTTCTGGGCTCCCCAGTTCAAGAGAGACAAGGAACTACTGGAGAGAGTCCAGAGGAGGCTCCAAAGATATTGAGGGGCCTGGAGCATCTCGGAAAGGCCGAGAGCCCTGGGGCTGTTCAGCTGGAGAAGAGAAGCCCGAAAGGGGATCTGATCAATGCTGATCAAGAGCTAAAGGGCCTCTGGGGGGCAAGAGGATGGGGCCAGACTCTTGTCAGTGCTGCCCAGTGACAGGACAAGAGGCAAGGGGCACAAACTGGAACCCAGGAGGTTCCATCTGAACAGGAGGAGAAACGTCTTTGCTGTGAGGGTGATGGAGCCTGGCCTGGGCTGCCCAGAGAGGTTGTGGAGTGTTCTCCTCTGGAGAGATTCCAAACCCTCCTGGACAATGCGATCCTGGGCCCCTTGCTCTGGGTGACCCTGCTGGAGCAGGGGACTTGGACCAGATGATCTTCAGAGGTCCTTTCCCACCCCTGCAGTCCATGATTCCATGATCTGTGCTAGTTCCTTGCCTGCAGTTCAGAATTACCCCCTCACCCCTGTGCATGGTGAGGTCTTGAAGCAGCGAGAGCTGCAAGAGCCAGATGGATGTTCTCCATCGGCAGGATGGGATGTCCTGGCAGAGCTTGCAGGGAAGCGCCGTAGCATCTGCCCGCGCTCTGCTTGCCAGCGTCGTTAGGCCTTTTTATGAGCCACCAGCCCCTCCGCAGGCTGCCAGTTATTCCTGCCTGCTGCCGTCAGAAGGATGGAGGAGGGCTGCAGCAGCTGGGGAGCCCCCGGTCAGCTCCGGTCTTATTAGCAGCTTCCCCACCACACAGCCTGGGGAAGGCACCGTTCCGTGCTTCCAGAGGATGGGAAAAATTAATTTGACGGGCTAAAAGCTGCATAAGCAGAAATAGTCTTGGCTGTTTAGCAGAGCTGACGACTGGCTTTTCTTTCTTGTTTGAAGGAATTCTCAGGGTAAGTCAGTAAGGGCTTTTAAAGCACAGCATAGGGTTCTTTTTGTTGGTTTTGAGTTTTTTTTCCCCTTCTCTGTTCACAGAAGCACCATTCTCCCTCAGCTTCATTCTCCCTCGGCATTGGGGGTATCGAGCAGGGCAAAACAATTTGGTTTCTTCCCAGCCTTCAGCAGCAACATTAGTGAGGTGCATTCAGCTGATGCTTGGTGAGCCACTGCAGTCGGCTCTTGCTGCCTGGGACGGGTCTTTCCCAGCACGCTGGTGAGCAGACAGGGCTGCGACAACTTACTGAGGATGCGAACGCCTTCGGTGCAGTAGAACAGCTCATCGCTGTTCCTGGAGTAGCTGCCGTGGTCTTTTCCCTTTTTTTTTTTTTTTTTTTTTTTTTGCATTTAAACCTCTTCTTGCTCTCGTCCAGGCTCTTTTGGCCCCCTCACTGCCACATCTGCCTCCCTGCAGACGCGAAGGGGAAGCTGCTGTGTGGTGCGAGCTCAGGGCGGCCCATTTCTGGGCGTCTGCCTTGCTGGGTGCAGGTGCTGCTGGTCCCCTCCCCATCTGTCACATCGTCTCCTTTGTGTTGTGACACTTCCCTGCTTGGAGAAGGCTTGGTCGAACACCCTGGAAGGAAGCCGGCTCTGATTCTGCAGCAGGGAAGCCTTTGACCTTTCATCAGGGCAAGGCACTGCTTGAATCGGAGCTGGCATTACATCTGAGGCCATCAAAAGGTTGATTCTCAAATCTGGAACACGCGCAAGGTGAAGGTCCAGCTCACGTCCCCACCTGAGCTCGCCAGCTGCCCTAGTCTCCTTGAAGCCATGACAAAATGCCAGTTTGTCTTATTGGGAAGCCAAGCTAGAGCAGCTTTCCTTGCCAGATAACATCACGGACCTTGCCGCGATGACATCTGAGCACTTCTCCATTGCAAATTAGTTGTTTCTACCAGCCTAGGGATGGGAAGGGGAAAAAAAAAAATAAAGTAACCCAGCTCGATTTTGGTGCCAGGTTTATTGTTTGTGTGGAAGGGATGGAGACTGTGGTTACATTGTAGTTAGGAGCATGATCCTCTTCTCCCACAAAGATGATGGTGGATCTCCCAGACTTTGTAGGAGACCATCTTCCAACCTCTGCCTGAAAACTGTAACACCCTATTTTGCCTTTTGCCACAGCCTCAGTTTGCATTTTCTCACTTGTGATGGTGACAGAGGTTTGCAGATGCCATTCAGTGTCCTTGTTGGCACCTGCTGCATTGAGACCTCAGCAGCATCTGGTTCCTGCTCCTGATTTAAACCTGATGAGATGCGTTTCAGTTGGCGGATCTGTGACTTGCAAACTCTGGCCCGCTTGTGGGGGTTTTTTTATATGCGTGACAGTTTTGATGTGTGAAACTTATGTCTTGAGCTCAGACAGGAGCAAGGCTGGCCCAAACTTCACAGCAGAGAGGGAGGAGCAGTTTCAGGGAGGCTGTGTTGTCCTGGTGGGACATCCTGAGTAAAGCAGTTTTGTAATGTGCTTCTCGTGGGAAAAGTGTTGTCTGCATTTTTTGGATATTGGGATTTTGGCATTTTATTGGGACAGGCTCTATCTGACCATCTCCTTGGGATCAAACTGTGATCCCTTTGCCTCCTCTCCTGATGGTGTGACCTTGTTGAACCCCCATGTCCCTCACGAGGGGCTCACGTTGGAGCCCTGTCCCTGCTTCCAGCTGTGGAGTCAGGTGGAGACTGGCGTTGGGAGGATGGGAAGAAGCAGAGCAGCAGGAGCAGGGAGGTGAGGTCCTAGGGAGATGTGGACTTAGAGAAGGTGACCACTGCTGGCTGAGAACAAAGCCTCTCCAGGAGGCTGGCTCTTTGCTCTGCTGCATCGCTGAAGGTCACCTCACCATCCCTTTCTTCTTGGAGGAGGGAGCTTTGCCTGGGAAAGCAGGAGCATCCTTGGTATATTATGGGCAGGGAGAGGGTGACAGGGATGCTCCTCCAAGGCTCCTCCATTGCCCTCATGACTTGCTCACTGTGCCTGGCTTTTGGTTTCTCCTGCAGGAGTTGCCCAAATCCCATGTTCTAGTGTCCTGTTTCCCTCCCAGGTGGGAGAGCAGAGATAGCAGCAAAGCCACCAAGGGCTATGAAGGACAATTGGAGGCAGCATTTGGTTCAGGTCATAGAATCAGAGAATCATAGAATCATTTTGGTTGGAAGAGATTTTTAAGATCATCAATTCCAACCGTTAACCCAGCACTGCCAGGGCCCCACCAAACCATGTCCCTCAGCACCACATCGCCATGGTTTGGAAACC
>JAAGNO010027642.1:7582-50101 GCA_033439905.1 Ceryle rudis
GGAGAAAGCCACTCCCCTGCCAACACCTGAACCTAAAAGCTTCACAAACCCCCCCCCCCCCCCCCCCCCAAATGTTAACGTGTAAAGTGCAGTCATGGGATCTCAGAGGAAAATGAGCTCAAACCAGGAGGACAAGCAGAAAGGAAGGTTTCACAAGCTAGCTCAAATGAGTGAGGGCTGCTGGGGTAGTGAGGGAAGGACCACGAGTGTGCAAGCTCAGGTAGTTCAACACACATGCATTAGGAGGCCATTTGAGCTCCTTTTTCTGCCAAAAAGGAGAAATCATCTCCAAGAATTCCTCAGGCAATGTCCTGAGCCTCTACATTACCTGTCATGGCTTTCCAGGCAGATTGCAAGGATGAAGAAACCCAAGTCTGTCCAGGGCTGGATACCAGTTGTGCTGAAAGACCTCTGAAGGTTGGAGGGCAGACCCAGCCTCTGCCTGGCAGCTGGCAAGTCATGCCCTTGCCCATATCTAGCAGGACACCTTCCTCTGACAGGGCTCTCCAGTGGCTTTCCATGTGGTGTCAGTATGAGATCTCAGCAACACGCACTCATGACATCAAAGCATGTCCCAGCACATTTGGGTTATGAGCCAGAAGAGCAATCCTGGGCTTAGCAGTTCCACCCAGCTAGGGAGGAGGTTAGTGAGGATGGGGTGATTCTCTGCCATTTCTCCTGTGCATCTCCCTCAGGTAAGGCAGCTGCCTGCCAGCAGAACCTGCTCTTCACAGATTTGAAGCCCAGTGCATAGTTCAGTGAAGCCAGGAGCTGTTTCCCCAGCAGTTTTGGCAAATGCTGGCTGATGCTTGGTCTTCTGCACATGTTTCATAGTTAAGACATTTGTGAGCCTGGTGTGCTCAGTCAAACTGTTTGTATGTAGAAAGTTAACCTGGTGCTATTTCCCACCCCAGAGCAGTTGAAATTCAGCTCCACAAGACCAGCCGCTGATGAGGTACTTCCATGCTGCTGTCTCTCAGAACAATTTTCTTTGCACACAGAGACTTCTGCTTGCAGAGAGATCTCCATGTTTACATGAACCAAAAAGCCAGCGGCATGAATGCCCATGAGCATCACATGCAAAGTACTGCAGCCCCTCGGAATCAAACGCTCATCCCAACCAATCTGACTCACACTGATTCTCCACGTCAGCTCTTCTCCAGACAGGACATTGCAGATCTTGTCTGCGGGTATCTGTACATCCCACTATACAGTGTGACAAGCATGTCCTGCCATGTCTCAGCATGGCTTCCCCCGGCCAGCCACACACCGCCCTGCACCACCCTGGATGATTTTACACAAACAGGCCAACAATTGTTCCCTTGCAAACGGCTGCAAACTGCGCTGGGGACCAAGGCTGCTGTTTCCATGGCAGCACGTAGACGATTCCACTTGTGAGCAGCCCTACTATTAAAACACAAACAAAAATAAACCCAGAGAGTGACTTTTTCCTTCCCACTCCTTGGCCTTTGCAAAGCCTTCACCCTCTACTCCAAGTTGGAAACCTGAGGCTGCCACTGTGGCTTTTCCCACCGCATTTCCTCAGAGCTGCTGGAGCTGTGTGAACAGTGGCAGCCGTGTTTGGGGCATCGCTCACTGACACCGTGCTGCACGGCCTCAGAAATACAGCCAGGTCAGCTCAGGTCAGCACTGAGGAGCTCGCTGGGGTCATGGCCATTTAGCAAGCAGGAGGCTGGTCCCAACAGAGGGGAGCCAGCAGCACAATACTGGTCCGGGGTGCCCTTGGCTACCCAGGAAGGAAAATCAAGGCCTCTCTTAGAGATGGAAGAGCTGTTCAAAGAGAACAGACCGGATCCTACAGGTGGCTTGCAAAACTTTTCTAGCAATTGCATGTTGGATTAACACACAGTTACAGCCAATGTTCACCCAGTAAGTGCCTGAGCCCGTGGCCAGCCTCCTGCACCCTGGGGAGCCACAATGGCTGGTACTTCCCAGAATGTTTTTTTCCAAAACATGGTGGCGATCACTTCTATATTTCCAGGACAACACTTGCTGACCAGCAGCAGTCCAGTGGAACGAAAGTTAAACTGGAGCTGAGATACCCATATGTTTTGGCTGGGCTTTGACAAGAGAGACATGTGGCTAGTCCCCCTCCATAGCTAGGACTGAAAGCCAGGGATGGGGTTAACAGAACTAGCCAAGGGGCTAACAAATGCAGAAGACAATGAAGTGTTTTCACTTCCAAGAAACATACCAGAAATTCTCCACTGCAATTTAACTCACCTGTTGTGTCAAATCTAACCTTCAGCCATTTTCACTTCTCCTTTCTGCAGTTTCCACATTAGTTTTGGCAAAACACATTGCAACATTTACAGAGCCTTGAAGGAAAATGCAACTTCCCAAACACAGCAGGTATTTTAAGCTAAATAACAGGTGTGATAGGCCAGGCACAGGGGTGGAAGAGCTTGGCCAGAAGAAATTACCTTTTACCTGCAGCAGCTGCTGTGCTTCCTCCTGGAGGCCAAACACAGCAAGCTGAGTGAACACAGCTTTTAAGGGGAGTGAAGTCTGCCCATGGTCTAGCCACAGCAGCCTAAAGCATCTGAGCAGTGTTCAGCCCAGTTATTGTAGTGTTTGGGGAATAAAAGTATTCCACCTAATCCCATACCTTATCTCTGTAGTGGCTACAAGCAGATATCTAAGGAAGAGGTTAAGAGGGAGTTGGGCTTGTAGGCTCAGGCAACCACACTGTGTCCCCAGGGACACCCTCCAAGCCTCCAGTGAGCTGTGGTTAAACAATTCCCCCACACCACTGCCTCAATTAATTGTTCTTCAATGATTCCTCCCACTGCATTGGAAACACATTTTTGGCATCTGGCAGCAAGGGGTTCCTGCCTTAATTACCCCTTGTGTGAAGTGTCCTTTTGCCTATCTGGAGTGTACCAGCACCTGTTTCAGCTGGTGCTTTCTTTTTCTTGTGTAGAAAGAAACAGGGAACAGTCCTTCCCTGCTCAGAGAAGCACACATGCACTCCCAGGGGCTTCTTCTGAAGCTAATGCTTTAATATGCACTAATGTTCCTGTTTCCTTCAGCAGTGCTTGCACTAGATGTGAAGATCTTGACAGCTCTAAGAGCCTATAAACAGGTATATGTCTTACTTGGAGAGACAGGGGCTTATGCAGGTAGTTAAAAAGCAGTATCAGGAGGTGGCTGCCTACATGTTCCAAGGAAGCAGTCTTAGGAGCTCACCCCACCAACAAAGCATCAAGCTCCCCAGTCTAACATCTTCTTTTTAACTAGTCATTTTGCCCAGTCCTCACACAAAGGTGCGAGCTGCATGCCTCAGGTCTCTGCAATAATGCACCGAGACGAGCAAGTCTCTTTTCCTTTGAACATTACCTGCTCGGCATCATCTGCTGCAACTGCAGGGACCTTCCTACCTGCTGGGCTCTTCCCCACAGCAAAGGGCGAGATGTTCTGTTCCTGTGAGTGCACCATGATGAGGAATGACTCCGTTGCTTTCAAGGTGTGGTGGCCTGGACAGGTGGGGGTGGAAGGAAGGGTGGCATGAGTTGAGCACAGAAACTTGAGTAAACACAGAGAGCCCCAATGCATCTGCAACATCTCACGTGAATGCCACCAGCCCCTAACCTTTGGCTGACCTAAGGCACTGCTGCTCACCTCCCAGATCTCCCATCCTCACTCTTCTCAGACACACCACACTGAGGGTACATCAGCAGTGGCATTAGTCCCCTTTGCTCTGCACCAGGTCTGTTCCAGTTCTGTCACCCTCACCGTGAAAAAGTTTCTTCTTATGTTTACATGGAATGTCCTATGTTCCAGCTTGCACCCATTGCCCCATGTCCTGTCATTGGCTATCATTGAGAAGAGCCTGGCTCCATCCTCCTGACACTCACTCGGATCAGCTGCCCTGGCTGACTCCGAACTGCTAATGGCCTGCAGATCATGGCTGGCCTGGGATTCTGTCCCAGCAAACTCAGGACACTGCCCCACCAAAGGGCATCTCCTGTGCAGTGCCCCGGGCTGTACTCATCTTCCTGCTGGTCTCTGCAGGCAGGGAGCTGAAACAGTGATGGCAGCCATAGGGACAGCTGAGCACAGCAGAGAGCAGGCTCTTCCCAACTCCTCTTGCTCTGGAGTGGCAGATTTGCCAATACCCAGTATCACTCGGGCCATGGCTACCTCCAGAGCATAGTGAGAGGAACCACAAAGAGGCGAGAGGAACCTCCCCAGCATTAGTGCCCAGCCACTTGCAGCAGCTGCAGGCCACGGGCTGGGGGCAGCCTCGGGTCCGTGTGAACCAACAATGCCATCCAGTGGCTGGTGAGCCCACGCTCCCCTCTCCTCGGCACTTCCCTACCTTGATTTTGCTTTTTTTCTTCTTTTTTTTTTTTTCTTTTGGATATACTACCTCATCTCAAAACTAAATACTCTCCAGATTTAAATACCCACAGTAAATCTTCTTCTGTGCCCAAGTGCTCTCCCACCAGCGCACACACCCCACCGAGCAGCCCTGGCATGACCCCATCCCCACAAGCTGTCCTGTGCCCGTGTGCTGCCCACCCAGGGGACACTCGGCACTGCCAACTGTTGCATTTAGAGTAACTATTGATTTGGAAGACAGCAGCAACATTTGCTGGAAGTTCAAACATTCAATTAAACATTCTGTTCTTTAAAAAAAAAATAAAATAGCATAACATAGAAAAGTGATGAACAGATTCCTTGGCTTGAAATGGTTTGAAATGAAAACAACTTTGAGGTGTCAGCATTCACCACTATTTCTCCTTTGCTTTACTGAACTTTAGTATTTATTATTCACTACATGCTTTATGAGTCTCAGCTGCTGTCTGGCTTGGCATATATTTTACAAGACATTTAATCTTTATGAAGAAACCACAATTGCATCTGCTGAAACACAAAGAAAAGAAAGATTTTCTTCCTGTTGGCCTTCCTTTAGGCTGAAATACACACCTTTTTCTGTACTTTTTTCCCCCTACCTATGTGGGCTATTTACTTCTTTTAAAAGATGCAACAGCTACTTTCACAGACTTCAGTGATTCCCAGGAGCCAAGGCTGCTCAGGCACCTACCAAAGAGCCCTAAAATTGCAAGACCTTACAAAACTGCAGGATTTTATGATAGAGGCCAAGGACAGCAGATGACCAGAGCTGGTCCAGAGCAGCTGGAACTAAACTCACACTCTAAACTCACCTCCTCCATGTCTCAGGTTTTTCAGACCAAGCAAATTAAGTTCATTTCAGTTCCTCTCCCTGCCTTGCCATTTATCTTTATCATCTTCCTGTCCTGTTTTGAGCCTTTTCTTACCTTTCTGAAGGCCAAGAATCTCAGAAGTTTTCCTTGCTTCCAAACACGAGGACACAAAGCTCCCTCTGCTCCTATTGTAATGCTGTGCCACCTCCTGCCTGCCTGCCTGAGCTGAGACCCTGCCCTCACCATCCCTGCATCATGTGTCTGATGGCTGCTAGAAATCAGGATTACAGCCTATTAGGGGTGCGCTGAAAAACAATTTATCCTCCTCAGTTTTTTTTCAATGATGAGAGAACCAAGGAAAAGAGTTTCTCTACATGCTTCTGAAATCTGTATTATCGCTAGATAAAAGACATTCAGAAACCCCATCATTGAGCTGTGCTCACAACACCAAGATCTGCCTTAAGCCCTCTGTGGAACATCATTTGCATCCACAGCTTGATTTGATACCAGCTGCAGATTATTTGGGCCATCATTCACCTCTTCCAACATCCCTCTCTTTGTGCCAGCCTGACATGTCTGCCACCCCCATGGATGACAGCAAGCTGTCACCTATTGATTACCACAAGTGGAGCAAGCAGAGATACCAGCACTGGTTTCCCTGACCCTGGTAATAAGAACCCCATGGTCAGGAGTCTGCTTATCAGCCCTCCTCTGCTGTCTTTTCATTGAAATCGAGGCATTCTTGGGCAAACAACCTGCAGAGAGGGAGACAATATATCAGAGGTGGAAGGTTTGATGGTGCTTCTGAAATTACTCCAAACCTTGTCCTGCTCTGGTGGACCACAACCATCACCTTGTAACATTGGCCTTGTCACTAGGGAAGGACCCTGGGGGATTCCCCTCTGTTAGCCATGCAGCTGAGCATCCAGTCTCCTCTATGGTTTGCTTCCTTAATTATTTTTAATCTTGACTATTATCATCATCATTATTATTATTGCTAACAAGCACTTCAAACTCTCAAAGGACATTATAATGTGCACTAATTAGCCAGCCAGATGGCAGCTGCCAAGAAGGCAGTGCAGAGCCCAGTGCTCCCTTTGCTGCTGTGCATGCCCATGTCTGTCCCCCTCCCGTCCTGCCCCCTCTCGCTTTCCTCAGTCCCTCTGGGACAGGCTTCCCCACTTGGACTGTTCAAACCAGAATCACTGTGATAGACCATCAGGGTTCTGTTCTTCCTTCATTCTCCCCAACCTTTATTTTTCCAACCTCCTGTCACATCGGTGGTTTTCTTCCTAACACACTGTATCTAACTGGGAACTGGCCCATGGCCATCACAACAAACCCACCCTGTGCTCTGGCAACATCGCTTTCCTCATTGCTAAACAATCCCTGGGGAAGTGGTGATATGTGATCCTTTCAGCCAGCACAGGGGCACAGATACCAGCCACACAGATGGTGTGGACACCATGAATGTGCTGGCACCAGTACTGCTGCTCCCTGGCCTCTGTAAAGCTCCCATGAGGGGTTTGCTGTGCTGGCCTTCCCCGTGCTGGCTGAGGGCAGGGCTGTGTAGACTTGCACCATGCACCTCCCTTATCTACCTGGGCCCTTGGGAGATGTTTGTTGCCAAACCAGATGCCTCCCAAGGCCAGTCCAGCCCCAGGGCTTTGGGATGGTGTTGCAGTATCCCCAGCTGAGCTCTTCGTCAGAGCCGTGTTGCAGCTCAGCCTGCTGGGACACAAGTAATACATGTGCTTATCTCAGCAGCCCTCACAGGTCAGGATGCAGCCCAGGGAGCTGCCTTCTTTAAATGAAGCTGCGAAGCCATTTTTAGCCAGTCATCATGCCTGGAGCTGGAAGAACTATGGAGCTGTTTTCCCCAGTGACATCTCCTAAGAACTAGTGAGATGTGAGCCTCTAAGTGACACATGAAGAAGCAGAACACCCACCTGTAACTAGGAGGGAGCATCACCAGGCGAGTGGTGTAATTTCCTGGGCAGTGACTGAGGACAGCATTACTTGTCACTGAAGAGCCTTGTCTGGGCAGCACAGGGCCCTGGGCTTGCAGTGATGAGTAAAATGGAGGTGCTTTGATCTGCCTCCCCTCCCTGATGGACTTTCTGATTAAAAGGCAGAAAATGATCAGACACAAAGTGGAGCAAATTGACTCCATCCGATTCCTCTCCAGGCAAGGATGAAAAAAAGGCAAAGAGTAGAGCTAGTTTAATGGCAACATGGCAATTGTAGAAATATTTGCCAGTCACTGAGCTGACTTCGCTGTTTTGCAGGGATCACAGAGACCAGCAGCTACTGCTACTTGTGAGCACCTTGGACACTGAAAAAAAATTGCCCAGAGTAATTTTCCTCTTCAGCTCTTCCTGTTTCATCTTTGTCCTTCCTCCTTTTCCTTTCCTCTTCAAGAGCTGCCAGCTTCTCCCTTTGGAGTGGCATTGGTCCTATGGGAACCAGGATGGGACTATTAATGGTGGAGCAGTGTGGATGGTGGGGTGATGACACAGCTTTCCCTTTCAGGGATATACAAGGACACCCCCTCTCTACCTGCAGCCAGGCTGGGCTGTGAGGTGATTATCCCCATGTCTATCTTCCCAAAGTGGCCATCTCCCAATTTGTAGGTACAATTACCTCGTATGTCAGCTGCTAACTTGTCCAGGCAAATGACTGCTGGGTGCTCAGGAAAGCATCTATCCCGGGGTGTGTAACACAAAGGTTGTAATTACCACTGTGGGAGTGTGGGCAGGTTCTTTGCACCATTTACTCCATAGACACCATCTGAAGATGCCTACATCAGACGTGTCCCCCTTGACCCCTCTATAGCCATGGGAAAAGATAGGGTCCCCCCAAGAGCGCTGAACTCCTCTCTAGAAACACAATTCCATGTCTGGAGAAACATTTCTGTCTTGATCAACAGGGTTGGAGAAGATAAATTTTCATTGCTTGTCTAAAACTGGAGGATGTGGCTGTGCCCCAGACATCATCACAGTCTCAGCACCACTGCCCAGCCTGACCTGCCAGGACCATGGGAAGCAGGAACCTGCTGCCAGCACCGGCTCCCTGGGTAGACATGGAGAAGCATTTCTCAGACTCTCCAAGCAGCCTTTAGATATTAATGTTAATCACTCATGCAACTGCCCTTATCGCTCCAGGTGCTGCCAAGATAAGAGGTGCTACTCGTGCTGCTAATGTAAATCTGCTCTCCTTTGGAGGAGAGGCTGTTTGTAAGCAGGGGAGAAGAGGATTTCTGGGAGCCCAGCAGCTGCTGATGGACAGCTGTCACCCCTGCTGCTCACAGGGGTGCTGGGTGGCTGATTAAACTGAAGATACTGAGCCATATCATTAAGAAAAGACCAAAATGTTCTGTTGTCACAAGAACATCATGGAGAAAAGTCCTATCTCTTAGATTCACTGGGGAAAAAACAAATTGAGCACATTCCCAGTTAAGTAATATAGGGGATTTTGCGTCTCAAAAGCTGCTGCGTCTCTTTCCCTTACTGTTCTTGGCCATTGAAAATCTGGAAATGCTACCAAAAAGTGTCACTTGCAAAGCTGTCTGGTCTGAGCTCTGGCATCTCCCTTGATGGCTGTGAATCTTATCGCTTCCATTTTACAGCAGGTGGAGGGAGGGAAGGAACTCAAGGCAAAGAGGATGCTCAGTTACTTGCCAAGGGTGGGGCAGGGAAGTATGCTATGGTCCTGTCCCCAGACTCTTGCCTTCAGGCTACACCACCTGTGCAGCCTCCACCGCAGGGCCCAGTCTTCACAGAGGGGCTTGGAAACATGGGGGCTGGAGGCTGTTTTCCATGTGACCATAGCAGGCAAAGACCCCAGGCTTTGCTGGCAAATTATCACAGCCCTGTCCTGCTGAAAGCTCTGCCTGGGGAACCTGAGTCAGAGAGCTGGGGTTTGGAAGGTGTGAGCAGCGGTGTGCCTGGGTGAACACCTACAAGGCTAGGCGTGGAAGTGCATGTGCATGAGTGTGCAGGTGGGCTGGTGTGCCTGGGTACCCACACCTGCACACGCTGCCACCTCAGGGAGGACAGTGTCCTTTGCCAGCAACATCATTTATTTGAATGCACAACAGAAATCACACGCAGCCTTTGGCCTGCTGTCATCATGGTTGGAAGGAGGCCATGTCCAGGAGAAAATACCTGTGAAAGCAGGCTATTGTTCATGACAAGGAGTTTACAATGCTTTACAGCCCCCCAGGAAGGAGAATAACAGTGGAAAGCACTTCTTAGGCAGATGCATGGAGCACAAGTTAGTAGTAAATTTGGTGCATGTAAGAAAAACTTGGCACAGCTAGAGCAACAGCCTGGACCAAAGAAGACATGTCCTCCTACCTCTCACTGTCCATTCCCTGAGCACACAGATTGAGCAGGATGTCTGGGGCCAAGCCCTACAGCTCCAGACCTGGCTGTGCCCCAGCTCTGCACACAGCTTTGGAGACTCTCGACTACTATCACCATTTGATGTTTGCAGCTTGGATTTTTCTTTCACACTGCCAGGGCGTCATCCATCATCCCTGATGATACCTCTACACAGGGAATCACACAGCACCCAGGGCACTAGAGAGTAGGGATGAGCAGCAGAAAAATGAAGGGATTTTAATCCAGTGTATTAGGAAGGGTTTCTGATGTGGCTGTCTCATGACCGTAAATGTTTTAGACCAGGATTTAAGTGGAGGGGTGCATGCCCCTTACTCAATAGAAGAATTTGGAAGCTGCCATGAATGTGTCAGAGCAAAGTCTTTCCTCTGCGAAACACAAATAGAAATATGGCACAGCAAATCCATACAGAAACCCAGAGCAGCAAGCTCATAGATGAGGACACAGCCACCCCCACAGCTGAGCCTGGCAAGCTCCTGAGGAGTCTGGGCAGAGGGGGGCTCAGCAGAGTCCCTGGAACATGCTGAACCAACCCCTTGGGAGCTTTTCACACACAGCCAGACTATGTTAGCACAAGCCACTGCCTGGTGATTCCCTCATCATCAGGCTACCTCCAGTGAGGCATTAGTGCTAGTCCTTTTTTCAGGAATTCCAGTGCCATCACCTGCAGCTCACAGCTCTCTCTTTCCAAGTCAGTTTCCTCTGCCAGGGAAAGCTTAGCTGAGTAAACTCTGTGCATGTACTAGAAACACACTAACTGCTTTACTGCAGCTATGGATCTGTAGAAGCAACTTCTTACCATTATACAGAGCATGTGTTTCCAGGAACAGGCAATGGAAGCAAGGAGAACAGCCCTCCATGCAGCAATCAGTGTCTTGTACACTTTCTAGAAGAGGAAGCAAAGACCCATCAGCCAGGACAACCTTTATTCCTTAAATTTCCCCAGAGGGAGCATTTCAAAGCATCAAAAGGATTTAAACCTGTCCGGCTGCTGCTGAGGCATAATTAACAGTTGCACAGTCAGCTCCAGCAGCAGCTGACAAAGCCTTAGTGGCAGTTCTCTATTTATCACACTCCTGGAGTATTTATAGATCCACAGCAAGGCAGGGGGGAGAGAGAGAAGCAGAATAACAGGTGAGCTGCTTACCAGGAGGGATAACATTTGCTTTTTGCTGCCTGGCATTTCCTCAGGCTCTGGAGAAGCTTTAGGGGACGAACACATGACATGCCCAGGGGTGCAGCATGTCCGCAGTGGAACACAGCAGCAGGTCCTCTTGGGTGGGAGATGTGGTGGGTCAGCCTCCAGCTGAGATGTTGACGGTCTTTGGCAAATGGGAGGACTTGAGCTGTTGCAGTCAGGTACTGGGGGCAGACGAGTGCCCTGTGCCCTCACCAGAAGCCTTTCATCACCAGGAATTGGCCCACAGTTGTGGTCTCTTCCTGCTCACATCTGTCTCCACCAGGAGAGGCAGGTGGTGAGAGGCCAGCATGATGTCTTGTGACACTGACTATAAGCTAACTTTGGACTGGGTTGTTTGTCCTTCCCCATGTCTCCTCTGTGTAATTTACAATCCAGGGCCTCTTCATAGGAACTGACATAAAAGTAGAAATTATCTTTGAGCTACCTTGAGTGATCTATGGGGACAGAGGAATGCTTGGCCACCGTGATGTTTGACTTATGGGCTGGAAGATGATGCTGGAGCTGACGGGCTGGGACATCAGGACAAGAAGTCAGTGCAAGGACTGCCAGTGAAATCTCAGCTGCTCTGGGCTGGGCAGGAAAAGGACAAGGCTGCTACCTTGGCTCTGCTTTCCAAGGCAAGGCTTCCCATAAAAACTGCCAGGTAAATGCCCAGCTCTCCCAGTTCTGAGCGGTTCACACGAACAGCCATTTCCCATCACAGAGGGCTGTGGGAACTGCCATTCTGACAGTAATCTCACCCACGGTATCTTGCACCACGCTGTACCCAGGAACTATCAGCATTGGTTTTATCTCCTGCTGTGGCTTTATGATCCCATTGAGATCATAAATGCATCTAAAGTATAACTAAAACAATTTAACTTTCTCCATAAACAGTCTAATAAAGAAAATTACGGCAATGCTATTCCAAAGGGGAAGGAAGGTTATAATCCTTGCAAGTAACAAAACTTTTCTTCTCTACTGACTTGCTCTTCAGACACAAAACTGCCCCATTACTCATTGCTCCATGGCTGATGCAATGTCCCTGGGGAGTTGCCTCATGTGGAGATGACCTGTGAGGACCCTTGGAGAGAGGTGCTGCAGCTCCTGAGAGCTGCATCCCGCTCACACCCACACCTGAGGCATGCTGAGCACGCCTGTCCATCCAGGCCTGCAAGACTTGTAGTGGCCTCTTCAGTCAGTTTAGCTCCATCTGATACTTTGAACCTTGCTCCAAGGACCTGCAAGCAGCTGGGCATACCATGTTCTTTAATCCATTTGAAATAGTCTTTTGACCACAAGACGACATTTTCCCAAGCGGAGACAGTAGGATTCCTTTTCCATACACTTTATTGACAACAATCTCCTGTCCCTGGGGTCCTGAGTGGCTGGCAGAACTTGAGTTCCCTTCAGTGGGATATCATTTGTGCTGCCAGGTGAGGCCAGCGGAATAGTCACATATTAAATATGCAACACAGAGGTGTTTGCACAGATGGAGCTCATGGAAGAAAAGCTACTCTGGTACTTAGCAATACTGCAGAGCCTTCATAGCTCAGAGAGAGGACTTACCCCTGGGACAGAGAAGCAGTGCGACTTGTGTCCCAGCCCAGCAGAAAGGACAGGTCCCCGTGTCCACCTGGGAGCTGAGCTCCAGGCCCAGTGGTACCACAGGCGTGAGGCAGCCCTGCCCCACTGCTACAGTGACAGCACCATGTGTCCAGCTCCACTCAGGATCCAGCTGCCCTGGTGGAGGGCGGCACAGATTCTGCCAAACGCTGGGAGAACTGTGGCCACTGAAAGCTGTGGTGCATGTGTTCCTGGCTTACAGTTTATGAAGAGCAGCTGGTGATCTTGGATACCTTTCTGGGGGGAGGAAATCTGTCATTTCAGCCATGGAAGTCCCAGGCATCCCAGTCAGTAAATAACAGCAGGGGAAAGCACCTCTCCTCCTGGCATCAGAGCACCCTGAGCCACAGCCAGGGCCTGAGTGAGAACTATCAGCTGAACTCCCAGCAGTTTTCTGGAAGTTCTTTGTTTTTTAGGGAAGCGCTTTGCTGTTGCCTGGATTATTGCAGTTGTTTTGTAGACATTGAGAGGCTGTTAAATGCCAAGCCACAGGGTGTTTGGAAAACAAATGAGCCTCTGCATTCTATTTCCCACATTGACTCAGAGTGGCTGTGGAAGGGGGGTCCAAAATACAGATGGCAAAAGATGAACATATGTTAGTGAGTGAAGGAATCGGTGGGACTGGTGGTTCTTGTCCCCAGCTCAATCAGGCCGTAGCCTCCAGCACTGCATGTCTCAGGAGGTGGGTGAGAGGCCTCGCTATCTGGTACCCAAAGTCATCTGAGGGTGTGCATGTCTCCACAATGCAATTTTCAAAGCAAAGCTTGGGTCACTCACTGACCTCTGGGGATAAATCCCCACAAAGCCTCCACCTGTGATTCCTATTGTAGCAGACTTACACTTGTTGCTGCCCCGCGGGCTGCGGCAGCAGCTGTAACACAGAACGACAGGGCTGTCCACGCTGCCGGCCCACGCAGGCGGTGCCACATCCGAAGGTCAGTGAGGGACACGGCTCCAGCCCAAGAGTGGCCCCGGCTCACCTCCTGCTTTTGCACATGTCCCAGTCGAGCGGTCTCTTGCCGGTGGGAGAGCTCCCGGGGGCTCCCCAAGTCTCAGCAAGGGGTGCCCCGATCAGCCGCATCCCGCGGTGAAAGCAGAGGGGGCCGAGGCGGCAGCCGCAAACCTTCCCTCCCCCCACCGGAGGGTGCAGCTTTGGGAGATGGGAGGAGCGCGGTCCCCGGGGCCGGTGCCCGGGCCGGGCTGCGCAGCGCGGCTCGCTCGTGCCCCCCAGCGCCCACGCGAGACGCGTGTCCGGGCGGAGCGGGGGGGCAGATGTGCTGGGTTGGGTTGGGGGGCGGTCCCGGGCGCGGAGTTTCCGTCGGGAAAGCGGAGTAGCGAGAGGAGAGGCACAAGCGGGTCGATGGAAGCTGCTGGTGGAAGCCCTGCGCGGCATCTCGGCCCTTCCCCGAAAGGAGAAAAGCCAGCCCAGGCTTTTCACCGATGTGACAGACCTTGACATGCCTCTCGGATTATTTACCTGTCGACAATCCCTCCTGAAATCTACACCTTCCCCAAAGCTTTGGCCCCCCGCTTGCTGCTGACAGTTCATCAGTCTTTTTTTGCGTGCTCTGACCACACAAAGACTAAAACTGCTCTCAAGAATTGACAAAGCCCACACCTATTAGAAATCTCCAAAGATGCCTGGAAGTTCAGGTCTTTGGGGTCCGGGAGAAATAATAAAGAAGAATTTTTTTTTACACTGAGGGTGGTGGAACACTGGCCCAGGTTGCCCAGAGAGGTGCTCAATGCCCCATCCCTGAAAACATTCAAGGGCAGGTTGGACAGGGCTCTGAGCAACCTGCTCTAGTTGAAGATGTCCTTGCTCACTGCAGGGGGGTTGGACTAGATGACCTTTAAAGGTCCCTTCCAACCCAAATCATTCTATGATTCTATTCTGTGATTTTCTCCTTGCTCTCCTCTTGCTGCCTCTTGTACCACCATTCAGCAAACTGCACTGCATCGTGGATGCTGTGGAAAGCCAGCTGACCACCACTGCTTGTCTCACCAGTCCAGCCTTCCTCCCGGAGCTGGTAGCGGATGGAAGGGTTACAGTTGGCCAGGAGCACCTGGATGCCAATCTCCTTGTAGTCATGATGTGTCTCCTTTAGCACAGAGAGACCCACGGTATCTATGAACTGCATTGCCCTGCAGTCAAGGATTAACGTGTGCATATCTGTGGAGGGAGGACAGACATCTGCTGGAGGCTTCTCAGTCCTTTTCTTGACAGATGGCAGACAGTCAAACCTGGTGCCAAAAAACCTCTTTCTGTCGCCTGTGTCTGCATTTGCCTGGGCCTCCAACCGTCGGTGCTTAGTAGCCATCAGGATAGGATTCACCCCAGTTTTCTGGTAGAGAACAGTCTTGAAATAGTCCTTGTTGGCATAGTAGAGGGATGACTCGAAGCGGAAGATTTTGATGTTGGCAATACTGCTGAGCTGCTTGTAAGTGGACTGGTCCTCATAGATTTCTGTGTTGCATACCTTGCCCAGGAGTGTGGCCCTTGGTCTCTGCGTGCGGAAGATGATGCAGAGCAGTGCAAAGCAGACGCCCACGAGGAGACCAATCTCCGTGGTTATCAGTGTGGAGGACAGCATAGTTGTCCACCACACCACCGTGTCCAGCTTGCTGAGCTGCCACATGCGGGGGGTGTCATGGAACTTCCTCAGGCCCCCCCGCAGGTTGACAATGGTGACCACCCCTAGGATGCACGTCTGCAGTGAGTAGAAGAGTGGAGCAATCCACAGCAGCACTAGCAGTAGCACCAGGGAGGTGACCAGGCCGGAGACCTGGGTGTGGGTCCCCGTGGACTCCTTCAGCAGAGTCTTAGTCAGGGCTGCAGAGCTGGCAAAGCAGTAGAAGAAAGAAGGGATGAGGTTGCACATGCCAATGGCAATCATCTCTTGGTTGGCACGGACAGCATAGCCATGCTTTTTGCCAAAGATTTCCGCCAGGGAGACAGTCATGGCAAAGCCAATAACAGCAATGGGCAGAGCATCAACAGCAAGGCTGGAAAACAGGTTTATATCTGGTAGAGTGGGTTTCCTGAAACCAGTGGGGATATGCCCACAAACAGCAGACTGGTATCGCTCTTCAAAGTTAAAGTAGTGAGATATTACTGTGGCTACAATGACCACCAGCAGCTCTATGGGGAACGGGGCCTTCATCTTATCCTTATATCGGTCATTGATCTCTTTGACAGGAACTATGATGGCCAAAGCAGCCAGGCTGGTGACCAGATCACAGATGTTGGTGTTTTGAATGTATCTGAAAAGGTCAACCCATGTTAGGATGAAGGACCCCACCCCTTCACGACGAGGTATTTTCAGTCCCAGGAGATACTTCATCTGGGAGGTGATAATGGTGAGGCTGGAGCCAGTCACAAAGCCACTGAGGAGAGGTTCTGAGAGGTAGACAGCCACAAAGCCCAGCTGTAAAACCCCCAGCAGGATCTGAAAAGCAAGCCAGCCATACCTTTAGCATTGATGAGTAGGAATGGAGAGGTGGCTGACAATTTATGTCAGTTTGTTTCCACTTCAGCAGCTCTGTCTGCTGAGCACTCAGTGTGAGGCAGAGGACTTTGTCTTCAGTAGTTAATCTGAGGTATGAAAGCTAAAGAGACCTACCTGTAAAACTCATCTGTGGCTAGAGAGAACATACAGAGAAACCTACAAGGTCCCTGCTGCTGTGTCCTTACAAGCAGTAAGGGTGCACAGCTAACACTGATGAAATTCCAGGCAGCAGCCACATCACAGCAGCTGGCAGGGTCACTTGGTGGGATAAAACCAGTGTGATGCACTGAATTTTAGAGCCTGAAGTTGTTCAGTGACAGCTAGGCCCAGGCACTAGGGACATTGCCAGGGAGCATGGCCTTAGAAGGAGCCCCTGATGATGGCAAGGTCCTTGAGGGCTGTTCTTGCCAGCCCTGAACCTTCTCTAACCTGCACCAGGAGCCAGCCCACATCCAAGACTGGGGTGGTCCCATCAGGACTGGTGGAAAGGTGGTTCACAGTTCCCTCTCTCCCCTTGCTGTCTCTGATCCTAAAGGATGTGTCAGGCACATCCAAGGACCTGTACTACTACATGAGGGGAACAAACCCCCACATTCAGCCCTGTGTGGGAGTTTTGAAATCACTACATTTGATTCAAGGGTGGTGGGGTCTAGTCAAGTCAGGGAAGGTTTCTCATGACCTCTAAATCTGAACCAAGACTGGAGCTTAGAGAGCTTTAGCTCAGAGAAATTCCTAGCAAGAAAAGAACAGAGAGGAAACAGCGTAACAGTGAATATTTATACCTGGTAAAGCCCAACCAGAAAGCTTAAGGAAAGGGCCACGGTGATGGCATAGCAGCTCCTGTCACAGACACCCGTCCCATTACTGAAGGAAGTGGAGTTGTCCACCAGTGAAGAGCCAGCATCATCATTCCTGTACCCTGCTAGCTGGAGGTGCCGGTTCACAGACTGCCCAATCATCAGGCATAGGACGCCGAAGGAGCCCACGCTGTTGTGGCGGGATGTGGCCATAGCAACATAGATGATATTGCAGAAGAAGTTGGTGTAGATTCCATAGATGGGATCCTGGTTGGCTAAGAGGGAGTAGGAGATGGACTGAGGGATGGCAACTATCCCCACCAGGAGCCCAGATACGACATCCCCAAGCAACTGTGTCTTGACATTGTAATGGGGAAGCCAGTCCAGCACTGGGAACAGCCGACAGAAGAAGGTGGTGATAGTCTGATGATTGCACACACAGACCTCTCTGGCCTTCTTTAGGATGAGATCCTTGGTGCTGAATTCTGCAGGCTCATACTCCTCCAATTTGACACGTATGAAATTGGCCGGACTCTCTTCCGGTGTTAGGGAGCTCAGTACATCTTTGCTCTGTCCTGACTTCTGGCTTGACGTGTCCTCCATTGCACCAGGAGAGCTACAGTGGAAGAGCAGTCATGAGGTGTTGCAGTACAGCATGTGCTTTGCCTAGCTCCAGGGCTTATGCAGATTGCATGGATAAACAAATAAAGGGAAATAACCTCAGACAAATCAAACAGAAAAGCACCTTCCTGTAGTGCCCATTGATTTGTTTGTTTCACTTACGGGCTTGATCAACCACAACCCTGAGACCATGGTTTAAATCGCATTCACACTGGCACAGGTGCCCACACCAGGGACAGAGCTACAGAGCCCCCTCTGCTCCTTCCTAACATACCTCTTGCTTTGAAGCAGGACAGCAGAATGGGTTAAGATCAGACAATATTTCACTTCTTCAGGATCCCTGCATTCCTTGAGGGCACTTCCACTTAAGCAAAAACTATTTTGAAAAAGTTAAGTTATATCCAAGTGATGCTTTAGGAATGTAACACATGACTAAGTGAGGTAATTTGCAAAATAATTTTTCCTTTAACTTTTCAGATTTTCAAATTACATTGCTGGCTTGCAGCAAAGAGGCCCATCACAGGGGTTCCTATCTGCAGACTGAAAGCATCCTACCTTTTTCAGTCTGGTTAAGTAACGTACACACTTTCTGGAGCTACTCTGAGCTTTTCAGTCAAAACGCAGCTGCAACAGAACATACCTTTTAGTCAAAACTGAACAATACACGCAGAGAAAAATTCTCCTGAGAGGAGACCTAGAGCAGCTGCAGTTTGGAAATTGAACTGTGATGATGAGAAATCCCATTCTCCTGCCCTGCGGGTTCATTTCACATCGCTAGTCCCAACCCAAATCTCTTACCTCCAGCTGCAAGGAGCTACAGTGAGAGTTTTATCACTACCTGGAGCTTCTTCCCTGTGGGCAGACCTGTCTCCTCACCTCGCACCACACACTGAACAGAGAAAGCACGAGGCTAACAACTGCAAACCTCTTGCCTTTGCCTTCCTTCCGGACCATGTGCCGCTTCCCTTGAGAAGAGATCCGAGTTACTCAGCCAAGCGATCAGCCCTTTTATCTCGCTCCAGCCAACGAAGACAGTGCAGCCAGCCAAACAGAGCTGTATTTTGAAAACAAACATTGTTCTGGGAGAGTATTTTTGATGAAAACTTGTTCTGGTCATTAAGAATGATTGAAGGGGTTTAGAAAAGTGGTCCTGCCAGGTAACAGTATTGCTGGTATCTGGAGATGTGTTTGCTAAACAAGGGGAACAATGCAAAGAAATCTTACTGCATGTGCTATTGCTCTGTCCCTCCTTGAACTGAGAGCGCACTGTTGCCCCAGTCCTGCCAGCCTTCTCCGCTCAGATTTTTGTCTACTCTTGGACAAGCTTTTGTTCCAAAGAAAACAATCAAAAAGCAAAACTTGTTCAAGAATGACTTGTCTTTCCTGGTAGGTTTTCCACCATCCCTGAGTTCTGCTCCCTGCACACGTCCACTTCCGCTCAGCTCAGCTGAGGCTCTGCACACACAGGTCTGCATGACAGCAAAGGTGTGACGGCACCAGGTATTTCTAGGTACCTATAAGAACTTGATGTGCATCAAATCTGCACAATCCACATTCTGCATGTGCCTTTTAAAGACCATAGCACAATTAATGAGGGATTTTGCTGCGCAGAAGCAAGCACAATTCAGGTAAGTGCAGGGTGGCATTTCTTTCGTAGGTAAAGGTGAATGATTGCATTAGCGGGCAGGAAAAAGGTGATGTCTCATCATCCTGAATTGAAACAGCAGCCTTATAAATACCAGCTGTAACTGTTCTGCCCTTGTAATCCCTGCCAACAACCTGCATCAGACCTCTTGGTATACGCTCCCACCTGCCAGTCTCACCTCATTCTCCACTCCTTTTCCATCCCTTCTCCATCGACCTCATCTCCAGGATTTTGCTGGGTGTGCCACTGCCCCATGGAGCAGGACAAATGCCTGGCAAGCAGGCAGCTTGGCCCCTACCTCTGCTCCTGGCACTAGCTGTGTTCTGGCCTTGAGGAAGGGGACTGAGAGCCCACAGCATTTGGAGAGATGGTGTGGGGTGTGGAGAGATGACATTTTCACAAGGCTTTGATTTAGACGCTGGGGAGACACCCTGAGGGAAGAGAAGGGGAAGATCAGCATCCTGAGCTGCATTTATCTCATCAGTGGAAGTCTGTATCTCAGTAATTAGAAGCAAATAAATAAGAAACATCAGTGCTCTCTGGCAGCAGAAGAAAAATGAGAGCGCATGGCAGGGGAGACAGCTGCTCAGTGTATTTATCTATTGATATGAATTCTTTATTCCCTGCCATTCCTCCATGGCTCATATATTTTCAGGTACATCTGTTGATAGCTGTCTTCCCCTTCTTTCAGTAATGGACTGTATCTTTCCTTATCCTCGGCATTCATCCTGTCCTTAAAAGATGACGCCTTCATATGCTTTACAATCCTTCCTAGTTATAGCTCATTTTGTGTCTTGGCCTATCTGATGTTGTCTCTACTCACTCATTTTTCTTTTCCTTCTTCTTCCTTAGCAAACGACCCAAATTACCATTTTCTGTATGATTCCTTCATCTTCAAATTCAGTCACTGAAGAACTGGTGAGTCAGCCATTGAAGAGCTGGCCAGGCTGGCCTTTTAAGTCAGCTTGTTTGCTGGGATGAAACACATCTGAGCGCAATCCATCTTCGGGTTTTGATCTTATTTAGGAAGCATTTGTTTTCAGTTCTGGATCTCTGATCTGTCTGCCATGAAAATGGAACAAAGCACTTTTTCCATTTGTGACAGTCTCTCGGCTGCCTTTAACTGCCACCCTGCCTGCTGCTTTTTTCCTTCCAATTTCCATCTTCACCTACATATTCTGGAACTCTTTTGTTTGTTATGCTTTCCTTTCCCACCTGATACAGCTTATGAAGCCTCGATATAACCATGCTCTTCCACCGCTCCAAGGCATAGGTTGTAGCGAGCAGTTCTTTTTTCCATCCCTTCTGTCTTGGTGCCTCCCCTGCCAGCCTTTGTACATATGACTATCATTTCAGTTAAGTCTGAAGCCTTCCCTGCAATTTCCCCCCCTCACTTTCTTGTGTGTAAATTCCCAGCTGCTTTTGTATGCTGCATTTAAAAATACTCCATACTTTCCCTGCAATTACGTTCTCGAGCTCCTTGTCCCAACTGGCTTCCCTGTGCGTTTGCTTCTCTGCGCCGACTTCCTTGAAACAGCGAACCTTCGTGCTAGGGCGGCTTCTGCATGGTCCTCTCAGTGCAGGAAATTCAGTCTGTAGACACCGAGAAGAGGCCATTTCATGTCCTCCATCCTGGCAGAGAGGCTGTAAGAACATACTTGGTGAACACTGTACATCTCTGAAATCACTTTTATGGTATGAAGTGAGGCAAGGGTGGAAACTGCAAACATTTCACATTTGCTCTAGAAAATGTATAGCAGAGAGCTTAAAAAAAGAAGACCACAATGGATCTTCATGTGACCTTGAGCTGGCTAATGCTGTACTGCCTTCTAAATGCAAGGTCACTACAGCTAACTGCTGAAAGTGTTTGTTTTCAAACGCATCTTCAAGGGTTGTTCTTTATTGCCACTACAAACGGTTTAGCTCCATTCTGGGCAAGGCTGGGCTGGACAGATGGTATTAGCTTGAAAAATGCAAGTGTAGACAGGACATCGCCTGCCAGTAACATGGCACCCTCTGTTTATAAGACAAGCAGAAAGTATGAAATCCAAATTTTTCATTTATGTCATGGTATGTGAGCAATGTAACATCCATCCATGCAATAGCCATTGCAGCCAGCTAGAAACAGAGCAGTGAAAACTCAAGCTCCAGGTACAACAAAAATGCAGTTTGGGTTTTCTATCCTGAAGTAGGAAAAAAAAATCATTACATTTTCTGGGTCCGCAGTTGCCATTTTGCAATGGGTGAGTGTAGCCAATTGAAGTCTCTGCTGCTGTGCCAATGCATCACTGTGTGTAACAGGATGAGCTGGCATCTCCAATTTTCTTTGGACCAGAGCTAACAGCACTACACAAGCACTTATGATTTGCTTTAAGGGTTGTAAATACACTTATGACTACTTGGCTCTTGAAAGCCTTTCAAGTAGCACCCCACATGTCTTGGCTCCATAAATGGACCAGGCTGGCTTAATACATGTCTGCACCCTGCTGCTCCAGTCACTTAGATCACAAACTTTATTAAAAAGAGGCAAGTGAGCCAGGTACTGGTGCCAAGTATCCAAGAGAGATGTTCTTCCCTTCAGATCTGGGACTTGACAGTCTTTGTGGATTGCTGCTGGTTCAGTTCCATTTGGAAATAAATTTTCAATGTGTAGACATCTGCAAAACATCACCAAGGGAAAAAAACAAAGAAAAGGAGACAAGCCCAGAACTGGTCCCACTGCTGAGATATGGCAAAACGCAACAAAAGCACCTGATGACCAAAAAGCTGAACAGAAGCTCTCCGATGGTTTATTGGAAAGCAATTATTCACATTTCTGCAAGAGATAACACCAGAGAATGTGGAAATGGTACACTAGGTCACCTCAGAAAATAAGAGGCTTTGCAGCCTCCTGTTATTTTGCAGGGCAGTTTATGCTAATGTGCAGGGGTCACAGCAGAGCCTGCAAGGCAAAGATAAAGTTCTCTCCAGACATAAACACTGCAAGGCCAAAAGTGTCACTAGCCCTGTGGCTGCACATGGTAATGCAGTCACACCACTCCGAAGCTTGAGAGGGACCAAGGAATCTACAAAAAATTAATGATAAAGAGCAGCTATTTAAACTACTGCTCGCTCCCAGCAGTTAACCAATAAAGACAGACATGCAAGGAATGCTTTTCAGTGCATTTTAAAAGAGCTGAGATGGAGCATACATCCTTGGAAAGAGCTCGGTAAAAAGGTAGCAGATCTAAAGGGACATGGAAAAGCATCTTGGCCACTGAGGTCCTACACCACACATCAACTGTCTGGCTATCGAGGACACCACACTGAGACCACCCTGTTAACGCTCTGCTACAGTCCTTCCCCCAGCACTGACACCCACCCCTAGAAGATAGGGAGGGAAAAAAAAAGGGGGGGGGAAGCACTTGCAAGCACATCAGCTAGAGGATTTGGGGAGCATTCCAAATCTATATAAAGAGGGTGAAAATAATTCCTCGCCAACTTTTGCAGCACTTTGTTGCTGTTTTCATGTTTTTCCCCGAATGATGAAGTCCAGTGCTTATGACCTTTCTCCAAATTATCAAGCTAATAATTGAAAATGCTATAATGGCTCCATAAACAGATTAAATTGATTACAGTTGAATACAGTGAAATAAAATGGGAGACACATTTTTAGTCCATACAGAACTGGCATTCAGCCCAGGCGACTTGGCATTGTTTCAGGCTTGACCTGCACGTCTTGCCTATGAGCACTTCACAGCACTGAGGCCATGCTGGTGGGATGGTGCTTCCTCTGTAGCTGTTGGCTGGCTCACAGGGTTACCCTATTTGCAGTTAACACAACTTGCTCCCCTCAGCCCCAGCACAGCAGGCTCCATGTTGGGCAGAGCTCTGCGGTTGGCTCCCAAGGTTTCCCAGCAGCCGTCCCACAGCAGCTCATTCTGCAGTGGAGCAGGATCCTACAGAGGTCACACCACAGCACCACAGGACAGAAAGATGCTCCAGCAGATGGGCAAGAAGCCCAGAAACTGCAGCATATCTCCAACTACCTGTCATATGACAAGACTGGATCTGCTATTAGGTTTTAAACAGAAGCAGATTCTTCACACCACACAAGTGGTGGGACAGACTGCCAAGGGATGTGGTGGGAGTCAACAGGTTCAGAAAATGGGCCAGGAATTTTCACAGGGAAGTGTTGCAAAAGCTGTAACAAAGATCTCAGTCCTTGGGAAGTTTGTAACCTTCTGCTTACCTGTGCTGGGAGGGCTCTGCTTGGGCTGGACCCCTGGTACTCCTTTCCAAAGCAGTCTCCACCAGGCTGTGACCCATAAGACAGGACTGGGAAGGTCTCATCTAGTACACGAGCACATTTGGCCAGAGTCAGCTGTCTGCAGGTAAGGTAGAGCCTTGAGTAGCACGAGTAAAGAGTACTGCTGACTGAAGTCCATTCTCTCAGCTCTGTGTCAGCAGGAACCAGAGTCACTCTGCTGAAGGCAATGGCTGGCCTATGCTTTTCAAGAAAGCAGAAAGCTCCTGCTGGCATTTTTCATAATTGAGTGCTCCTACCACTCTGTTGGCACCAATACAAAAACTACAGCACATGTGCTGAGGTCTCCTAAGGTAAAAGGTATTCTCAGGTAAAAGCTGAGCTGTGCTGGATCAAGAAATTATTTTGTGTAACTCAAGGACATGTACACAGAGATAATGCTCACGGTAACTGCCCAGAACTGCTCTTGGTTTTGCTCTGACTCTTAGTGGCCATGACCTGACCAAGCCATGTTACCCATTATGCCAAATAACACTGAAATACATTGCAACAATTTTGCAGGGCTGAATATGTAATACTATGTGCTGTAGCAACGCAGATTGTAAAGTACAAGTAGCACCAAACCTGACCAAATCTGTCATTTCTTGCATTTTTAGGAATACGGCCCTAGCCCACAGGAGGGTGCTGCTCACTGGCACACAGCACAGCATTGTCCTGGTTTGAGCAAGAACAGAACTAATCCTGTTCAGTGATTTTGCTTTTCAGCTCAGTTCTTCTAACTAACTGCACTGGCCGAAGTTAGCAGCCTGTTTTCACAGACAGTGTCTGCCTCTAGCAGTGGTAACACCCCATGGTTAGAGTTACTACCAAAGCTTGGTGTGCAGACCAAAGCCCTTGCTGGATCTTGTGTACCATGTTGGGGGTTGCAGAAAATAGAAGGCTGCACCTGCCAGGAGGAGCAGACAGGACAGGTGACCCTAAACTGACCAGCAAGGTATTCCAGCCCATATACTTCATATTCCATATAAAGCTGAGGGATCTGGAGGGTCTGTGGCTCTTCTCCCCTCCTGGACCGCTTTCCCAGCTTTGTTTAGCTCAGGTCCTCTTTCGGTTCCTTCCTCAGAGCATCCAAGGAGGACTCTGTTCCTTCCGCCTTCAATCCCAATCTGTGTGTTCCTGATTCCGGTACCAGAATCCAGCTGCTGAACACAGCTCCCTCTGCTGCAGGGCCCAATCTGGGACTCCCCCGGTGCCTGCTCCACAGCATCAGTGGTGACGGTGATGTAATTACCATCAGGGGGTTGGGTTCAATACTGGTTTTGTATATATTTATATTCCATTTTTTATTATTATTATATACATTCTCATTAAATCTTTTTTTTTTTTTTCCTAATCACTAAGTCTCTCTTACTCCCTTCCCCTTCAGGGAGGGAGGGAGGTTGGTTAACAGTGAGCATCTGTTATAGGTCTAAGGGTCACCCTGACCCTAAACCGTGACAATCATCATCACCACATCACTTATCACTTGTTATTATTCATGAGAAACTACAATCTGGCTGCACAAAGCAGCGATGTCAGAATGAGGTGAAAGCCTGCTGCTGGCCACGTACCGTCGGTCAATGCCCTGGATTACACTGGCAGGTAACTTCATGTATGTGCCTATGTGTGTATGAGACAGTGCAGGAGAACAGGGTGTACGTGGGGCTGTGGACACACTCACTGCACTCCGCAACCGGGACTGGGCACAAATGCCACAGAAACAGGGACCAGGGGCGGGCTGCTCAGATAGATGTGGCTTTTCTTAAAATTTATAGCTGCAGCATCTTCTAAGGTATCAAGCATATATCTGACAACAGAAAAAACATAAATATAATCTTTTAATGTTGATAAAGAAATCCAGATTTGACCATATTTGATAGAAAATTCTAGTGCTACAAATCTTCCACGATGACAATAAGGCACATTAGCATTTAAAAATGACAACTGACACAGATCTAACAGACAGAGACAGCGTAAAGGAGAGTGACAACATGCACAGGCTACATCCCAGAGATGACGGTGGGACATAAGACGACAACTGACAAAATACAACTTTAATCACAAACATTTGGTCGCCGAGCTCAGTGCTCAATGAGGAGCTGATGGCAGCACCTCTCCCAACGCTGGACATAGGGCAAGGTCCCTGTCAGTGAACACTCCCCCAGCACCCTGCACTCCACCACCAAACCAGGGGAAATGTTACACCTTATCTTTACTGCACGGAGAAGTCACAGTAAGGTAATCTTTTTTACATACTGTACAACTTTTCCACATTTTATTCCAATAAGCTGTTTTGTAAACTGCTAAGGTCAGCCGACCAGCGTGATCCATTCCATTCCTGAGGTTCTGATTGGTTAAACTGATTCTCCGACTTGATAAAGCTACACGAGGCAAAACTTGCCATTTTGTTTATTCTGCAAATCGTCGTCACAAGTATCTAAAATTATTCTGAATTTAAAATAATTCAAAAATCATACCCCAGAACATAGCAAGGTACCAGAGATGACTGTCAAGAGGCTGATGAACTCAAATCATCATGTGCTTTCCAGAAAAAGTGAAGCTTTATTTCTCCTTAAACATGTTTCACCTGCAGTTCAAATATACATAAAATTTGCTTCCTTAAATCAAAAATTAGACAAAAAAAAATTGGACCCAAGTCCAGGAAAATGTTTTGCTTCCTATCGTCCTGTCCCGAGATCATCTGGCAGCCGGACTAAGAGCTAAATGCTTTCAGAGCAGGAGAAATCTAGAATTCAAGTATTTTTGGCAGTAAATTTAGTGCATGTAGATTTGATTCTTCGTTGAATGTTGAAATATTTTGTATATTTGCACATTAGAGAACAGTAATATGCTTTAGCTTACACCATCTCCAGTACCTTTCTATTTTATTTTCTGATTATACTATGAATTAAATATCTATATTAAATACCTGCCATTTCACCTAACCAGAGGCCTCACTTCTACCACTGTAATAATCTCAAAAGGAAAGCAAAACTCAGAATTATTTACACTTCAGCTGGAATTTGATTTAAATAGTAAAGATCAGGTAGTTTTTCACATGAGCAGCTGATCCTACAGAGGCTTACAAACATGATAAGTGCAAGTAATTCTTAGGACTTAACAAGGTCATTCACAGTGCCAAGTCTGCACTAAAGACATTGCTCCTTTTAAGGACTCCAGCACAGTAGAAGTGCAAAGCCCTGCGAGTGTGGACAGTTACGTCGATACTGAAGTCTCACAACGGTATCCTACACTGAGACTCAGAAAAGCAAAACAAGCTACACAATGCACCTCGTACAGCACGAGCAGCAGATAACTGCACTCTGTGTCACTGCTTCATTAGCTAATTAGCGATGTTGGTTAAAAAAAAAAAATATCTTTAAATGTAAATCACCTCAATCATTTAACCACCTTTCCAAAGCACATGAAAAAACAACAACAACAACCACCCAGCAAACCACACACAGAAGATAATGCCCTGAAAAAAATTATTTGCCCAAAGAGTTTCACCCTCACCTAAGAGTTTAACCACAGGAGGTTAAGGTCAGTGCTGATCCTGGGTGAGCCCTGTGCCCACCTATGTGCCCTGCTGCAGGGCCAGCATGGGTGTTCCTGCACCGCTTCTGGAATGGAGACACAAAGGTGACAGGACTTCAATCTACTTAAAAGCTCTTCGCATTGGCAACACCGGAGATTCAGCAGCGGGTTAGCACAGCCCTTGGGTGAAAGGTTCAGGGAAATGGACCTGAGGAGATGTGCAGCGTTGCTGCTCTTCTCGAGGGACATTTGGCCACAGAAAGACTGGACCCCACCATTTTAAGACCAAAGGCAGAGTTGACAGATGACTTCAGCACAAGGCTGGAGGAGGCAGCAGGGTATCAACCAGCTTAAAACCCTGCACTTCGGACCTATCCGCAGCCAAGTGCAATGTCTCGTGGCACGCGCCAGCAGAAAGCGAGTGCAGATGAAGGAACAGCTGGGGCTATGTCTCAGAGCACCCTTCTGTCCATCCCTGCAGCCTCACAGGGAAGGAGCACAGCAGTCATGGAAGCTCTGCTGCCCTGGCTAGGAGAGCCACGGGCAGACTTCTGGTTAAAATTAGATAAAAATATGTAAGCATGAAGACAAAAATCCCTTTTATATGTAGTTTGGGACAGTGACTTGCACAGCAGCACTGAGGAGAACTAGGTCCTGTGTTACTACAGATGGGGGATTTTGAGGTTGTTTTATACTCTGTTCAGGAGCTTTAACCTTACCAAAAGATCTGGCATGAAGACAGAGTAGCAGGTCACACATAATAACGAAGTACACAAAGGCAATGATTCTTCTGTTTACAGTCAATCGTGGGCAGTGTCTTATAGCAAAACAGGAAGACTAAAGTTGGGAATGTCATTATAAATCAAAAAATGAGCACCATGGGCCCCACTACAGTACCTTTCCCTGTTTTATAAAGTGGGCTTAAAACTGTTTCCGAGTCAAAACACTCAACCTAAGTGAAACATTTATTAGTGCAACTGCAACATCAGGAGGAATCAATGCTACTATCTATAACAGTGATAAGTGTAAAAAAAGAGCCTGACATTTAGCAGGAGACTACTAAAGACACTTCCAGGAGTGTTTAGTACAGCCAAGACTGAGTGTTAATTTCCATAATGCTGTGTTGCTGTCATTAATGAATGTGCTAATGATCTCTTAATTCTTCGTTTAGACTGATAATTGCTGATCAGTACCTTTGGGAATGGAGATCAACTACTCTGGCCTCATGTTCTGAAGGTTGCACCTGGGATGAATGTTTCTGTTCAAGATAGATGCATAAACCCCAAAACAATCGTTGAGATTCCCTCCTCCTATAGATTACAAATTAAGCTGTGAGGGAGAGATAAGAGAAGGCGTAGGGCAGATTTCCCCTGATAAAATCCAGCAGACGTTTTCTACTCTTCATTTAAAACAGTAGTAGAGCCCTTTCCATGACAGAAGCAAGAGCATCCCATAAGCATAAGTGCATACATATATATATATATATACACAGCTGCTGCATCCATCATACAGATAAAACAAATTGTTTAGGGCAACCGCCTTCATTCGGTGGTCTCCAGCTCCTAAAAGTGACATTGGATTACTTCTACAGGGTCCATAAACACGCTTCTCGCCAGTAAGCTTAAATCAGATTCGTGTTTGTTTAAAAAAAAAAAAAAAAGAAAAAAATTCTAGGCCTAAAAGAGAAATGGTTGAATACCCACTGTTTTAAGAAATTCCAGCCATGATAAGCTCTAATCTTCAATTAATTCCAAAGGAGCCTCTATTATACTGACTCCTCTGTCAAATAGCATTTATTTCTGTTCTCTTTTAACCGGGGCTGTGTGCATTAATATAGACTAATACCATGACCCCTGGACATTATCTTAAATGAGAACAATAAAAGTTGTTCTTTTGGTTGGCTAGTTGCTTTTGCTGTTGCATTTTAATACAGTTTCTTATGTTTTGCTTGAAATGGAATTTGGAGACTATAATGCCAGTCGCAGCTGCACAAACAGCACTGACACCAAATATGATGTGCTCTAGTTAAACATAAACCACTGCAGTATATCATTTAGCTGTAATATAAATTAATGATTTGAAAAATCAATTTATAGCTGGTTTATCATGCTTTTATGTAAACAAATAGCCATGAGCTACAAATACACATCCTGCTAGCTGGGGAAAACACAATTATTGGAAGTAACATTGCTACTTCTCCCCTCCTGGCACAGGTAGAAATGGATTAGGAAAAGAAAAAAAAAAAAAATCTTTCAATATTGTTTGCCCCTTGTCAGTTAGAATTTGGTCACACAAAGTCATGTGTAGTCACAGGTCAAAAAAAAAAAAAATTCCACCTGGGCAGCATGGAAAGAGTGTGAAAGAAAGGACTTGTGAGTGTAAGGAGGAAAGAATCACCCAGAGCGATTTCTACTTTATTTCTGTCCCACCTGTGGCTGACCTGACTTGGTGGAATTCTCCTGGCTGGTGCTTATTTCTCCTCTCTCTCTCAGCTGCCCATGCCTGAGGGGCAAAAGGTGACAAGTAGCCGTGGGAAGGCAGACCATTTGCAGCAACCACATACACTGCTTACTGCTTGCTGTGCTGTAATTTTTTAGTGGGGCTTTCGGAAGGTGGCATTGCTTCCAGCACTGTTCTGCTCTCTTGAAAAAACATTAGCCAAAAATCAGCATTTAAAAATGGTATCATGGTTTTGTTCAAAGTACCAGAAAGCATCTCTAGAAATGTGAACAAGCTGTGCTGAAAAATGACTTCCCCTGGCCACAGCACTGCCATCAGCTGAATGCACTGCACAGGTCTGTGCCACTTCCCTGCCACCAGTCAGCTGTCAGTTGCCAGGCACAAACCCCTTCAGTCTGCAGTGACAAGTCTTCCCAAGCTGGCACCCAGCTGTGGGAGCTGCCATGGGTGCACCAGCCTACCCTCGACACCAGCCCAGGAGCTCTGAATGGAACTCATCACAAAACGGGTATGGTGAGGAGTTCAAGCATTTCCATCCTGCACGCAACCCTATGTAGGCGTTAACCCCGCTCTCTGCTTTTAATACAGCTTAGGCTAATCCACTCTGGGAATACTGATTCAGCAGTTATAATCATCCAAACAGCATAAGGGATCCTTAGCCCAGAATAAAAATGTTCATGCAGGAGGTTACTAAAAAAAAAATAAAAAAAAAATAATTCAGCATTAGCTATTTGGGATTCAATTCACCTCCTTCTACAAACACACCTTAAGTCTGAGAGAGAACAGTATTTGTGTTTTTTTAGAATACTGCAGAAGCTTTAGCATTTTCTCTCTGATACTTGGAGACTTTTCTTAATGCCAGTTTTAGAACACAATGCACAGATCTCAGTTATGAGCTCCTTATCAATATACACACCACAGCCACTCCCTACCCACCCCATGCCACAAATATTTCCATACTCTGCTCTGATGTCCTAAAAAATATGCAGTAAGTTCAGTTAACGTATAAAGGCTGCCAGGTCCTGGGACTCATCTTTCTGCTGTCTAGTCCTTCTCTTGAGGTTCTAGCTCCTACAGTGAAGTCATAGGTGACATTTCAGCTTTTGTAAAAAGAAGAGAATAGTTACTGGTCCTACCTCAGACAAAAAAAAAAATAAATCCTCAACTCCAAACATACTTCTATTTAGAAAATCTTTCACAGTTCATACTGCATTTTATTACTTGATTTGTGGCCTATCATTTTTAAGCTATTAAGAATATTGTCTGAATATACTGTACGTATGCTTTCCCTTTCAAAAGCTGTGAAGAACCTGCGATTCAGACTGTAAACTCCCCTGGAAGAAACCACCATCTTCTAGGATGTACTGTGTGCCGTGAACAGCTGGTTCTTCCACCGGTGCTTGTATTTTAGCATGGCAAACAGGCACTCTTCACTGTTCTGCATAATTTAAAAATCAAAGTACAAAGATTTCTTTACACTAACATGGTGAAATAACGTGCAGCAGAGAATTTCTCTGGCCCCTTTCCCAATAGCCTGTCCATCACCATTACATAAAGTCCATGACAGAGCATGCATAAAGGGGTCTACAGTCAGTAAAACCTGCACTCATACATGAGGTCTGTGTGACATGGACAAATCAGACAGATGCTGGATAATCTACTTGGCCCTTTTCATTTTGGTGCCTATGATTCTGTCTGCCTGGCTTATAAAACTGGCTAGAAGAAACTATTTTCTGTGGAAAATCAAGAACTTTCTGTGGAAAATCACAATTCTAAAGAGCTCCCAAATATTATGAAAACAAGCTACTGACCATGATTCAGACTTCTGAACAGTCTCTGAATAAGTTAAAAAACAAACAAACAAAAACAAGCTAGAGACGCAAACTTTCCTGACGTGTAAAGGCTGACAAACATGAGCTAACCACGACCTCACTGCCTGGCTGCATTAGGCTCTCAGCAGACAATGGCAAAGCCTCTGGAGGCTATAGGTAGCTAGAAACTATTCATTAAGACCTTTTCATGCACATTTAGACTTTATCTATCTGTCTCAAATTTGAGGGAAGTTACAAAATTACCAACCAATCACTTCATAATAACGAACAAAGCAAACAGCGCCCATCAGCCATCCCCTAGGAAATGTAAGGGTGTGGTGATATGGAAAAACTACACAGAATGAGACACAAGACATGAGCTGCCTCTCATTATTCAGCTGGACAGGATGCCTGGACTACTTTAAAATCCCAACCCATCCATAAAGACAGAGTTGCAATAAAGACTTCAATGCTGGTGTTCAAAACACAGGAACAGAGATGTGAGAAGTTCAAGAGAGAAGAGAATTGAGATGAACAACCATATGAAAACTTAGATTCACAGACTGGCCATAATAAATGTCAGAAATGCTTTCATTCAATACCACCTATTGAATCACGACACTCAGCAGGCAAACTTAAAGCATCAAAACTGACTGCATAGTCACCAGGGTGTTACAACAGCCCTGCCTCTTCATCTAACCTCATATATATTGCATAGACATATAGACCCACAGCCATTTTTTTCCCCCCCAGGCTTTGTTCCAGTTTGCTACCTTTTCCACTAGTTCTTAGAAGCATCGGTCCTACTGTGTCCCTGTGCACCCAACGCAAAGTCCACAGCCTGGTGCACACTGGGGAAGAGAAGGTGGTCCTCCCCCTCTTTAAAGAATTCTCCTCGGATCAGGGAACTCCTCACGGAAGGATTGCACTGGGCCAGTAGCACCTGGACATCTATCTCCCTGTAGTCCTTGCAGACCTCTTGGAGCGTACGTATTCCTGCCGTGTCCAGAAACTGTACTGCACAACAGTCAATCACTACTGTGTGAAATCCCAGAGGTTCAGAGACAAAGTCCATGGAGATGCTGGTCTGGTTGCCACCAGAATCCACCTCTTTCTCTCTAAGCATTCTTTTTGCTGCCTTTTTCTTTGCTGCTTTCACCCAGGCTGGGTTGACCCCTGTTTGCTTATACAGGGTGGATTTAAAGCACTCTTTGTTGATGTAGTAGAGGGGTGCTTCAAAACGGAAGACCACGATTCCAGGCTTGGTTTGCAAGTTCTTGTAAGCAGACAGGGATTCATAAGTCTCAGACTCTGCCACCCAGCCAAGCAGCAGTGCCTCTGGTCTCTGAGTTCGGAAAATGACACAGAGCATAGAGAAGCAAACGCCGACCAAAAGACCAATCTCAGTACTGATGAGTGCTGAGGCCACCATAGTAACTAGCCAGATTACTGTGTCCACTCTGCTCAAATGCCACATTTTTGGCAGGTCTTTGAACTTCCTCAGGGCTCCTCTGAGATTTACAATGGTTATAACAGCCAGGACACATTTCTGAAGGGAATAAAATAAAGGTGCAATCACAAGGAGGACTAACAGGATCACCAAACTAGTTACCATACTAGACATTTGTGTCCTACAGCCTGTGGACTCTTTAACAAGAGTCTTGGCAAGAGCTGCGCTTGTTGTGAAACAATGAAAGAAAGAAGGAATGATGTTGCAGAAGCCAATGGCGTACATTTCCTGGTTGGCCTTCACAGAGTAACCATGCTTCTTGGCAAACATCTCTGAGAGGGAGACAGTGATGGCAAAGCCAATAATAGCTATGGGGATAGCATCCAAAGCCACATTAGGAATCAGGTTCCAGTCTGGAGGGTGGGGTGGCAGAAACCCAGTTGGGATGTGTCCAGCAATGCTTGAGCCATAAGTCTCTCTCAGCTTCCCAAAGTGAGATGCCAGAGTAGCTGCCACAATCACAATTAATTCAACTGGTATTGGAGCCTTGAGCCTCGATTTAAAATGTTCATTAAGCTCTTTGGTTGGGATAAGTACAAGAAAGCACAAGAAGCTGGTGATGAGATCACAGATGTTGGTCTTGTGTATGTTTCTGAAGATGTTTATCCATGTGGCTATGAGGGATCCGATGCCACTGCTCCGTGGAATGTCTAGGCCCAGGAGATACTTGGCTTGCGAGGTCAGGATGGTGAAGGAGGCACCTGTGACAAACCCACTCAGCAATGAATCGGAGAGGTACACTGAGACAAAGCCAACTTGAAAGAAACCCATGGCTACCTGGAAGGAATCAACCACACACAACAGATTAGGATGCAAATCTTGCAGATGTCATCACTGTGGGGCTCTGGGGGGAGGTGAAGTAAGAAAAAAACCAAAACACTGTGCACAGCCCTGGAAGACAAAGCATGGTCTGAGCATGGAGAAAGCAGTCTCTATCATTCAGCTGCTCCAGGTACATTTTAAACGAAACACATTTCCAACACAGAGCAGGCTATTTGGGGGTCTTTTTAATCTGAATCTCTGTGGTTTCGCTCATTGCTTCAGCTGTAACTTCTAGTTACCTTAAGGGGAAAAAAATAAAGCCTGGGAAAAAAAACACATTTAAAATACTGGATACTTTTGCCATCATTCTCCCAAATTCTTATAATCTGAATTTCACAGGGATCCAGAATTTTTTTTGGCTGTCTTTGTCTGTCTTACGCTAGAGCTCACAACCTGCAATAAAAATACATCTTACTGCCTAACAGCTGTCCTTTGCACCGCATAAAGTTTGGTGCACCTGACTCAAAGCATGAGAGCCGCAAACTCTTGTGATACAGATTGTATAATTAGAGTTTTGGGGTTTTTTTTAAAGTGCCTTGTCATTCATTCATTCTTATTAATGCTAGCTGAATGGACAAATGCTTGATGCTGTCTCATGGATATGACTGGTTTTATGGATACCTACTCTACGCATGCATCTTCACACCTGGCAAATGTCCTTTCCTCCCCGTCAACCTTTGTGCCAAATAGAGCATGGACCTTCTCACAGCCACGTTCCAGAAAGATTTTAATTCCCTGTGCTGGCCAGCAGGGATGCCTACTCTTATCTGAAGACTGCAGGCCAGAACTTACAGGTATTAAACTCTAAGCAGTGTCAATTTGATATATCCTATTAGGTAGTTAAGACAAAGTAAGAGTGGCTAGGATCGGGGCTGGCGACATCATAAGAACCATAAGGCATTACCGAAGAGAAGGCAGGTCTGGGACCTGGACTGACTGGACGTCAGCTCAGAGCAAAGCTCTACAAGAGACTCACTCACAGCCTTGGTAATTAAATTAATTCAAGGTTTTTTTCTAGCCATAAAACATTAGCAATAATTGTCTTACCTAGTTATGCTGTAGGCAACCAGTGTGAGCAAGCTTGCTTTTTTGCAATTTGATCATAAACTTTCTGATACAAAGGTGTGAAATTGATTGGATTTTCTAATTTAAAAAAAATTTTTTTTTTTTTTGAAGGTGTGAAGACCTACTGGTTAGCAGGCAGAGAGACAGCAAATAGAATATGCCTAACATTCAAAGAGACTTTAGATAAGGTAATCTGATTTCTTCACAGAAAGAAACTCAATTGCAAAGAATATTAAGCACAATTCACGACTCCAAAACTGCATCCATCCTACAATGGTGAAACAAAATCCAGCGTACCTCGAATCCCAGAATATTTCTGCATTTACTCAACACTAACTTGCACTACAAGAAAAAGTCCCAGGTTGTGTCTAAAACCAGTGTTTCAGAGTTTCACAGGTATGTTTCCTTTTCCACTCCTGTACAGCTTGGTAACCTGTCACCCTGGAGGTCACTGTAAGAACAAAGGAATGTGAACTCAAACTGAAATACCACAGCACTGCAGTACCTTTAGAACTAAATCCTTTCTGGTTAATGCATGACACTAAGAACAAAGATATCTGCTTTAATTTCAGGAAACATTGAATTCTAGGACATAAGTAGGGCCAGAGTGGTGAAACACTGTTAAGTAATATATTTTAATATGGTAATAATTAAGTTTTGCTCTGATTATTTTCTTATAAAACAATGCCATTGTATGAAAATGTTCTTATAAAACAATGCCATTGTATGAAAATGATACTACTGAGATTAGTATCATACAATAGCATTGTTTTGGCTTTGAATGGGCAAGCAGCAAAGTTTTACAAGCACAGTGACAAATAAAAAGCAATTGGAAGTATTTTTACTGTCCTGATTATTTTTTGATAAAAAGCAAATAACTGGAGTCTGGAATTAAAAGCTGCCACACCACATTTTGACCCAATGAAATTATGGCCTAAGTTATAAAACAGGAAAAAATAAAAAAGCTTCAGACCACAGCAAGGATGACAGTGAGCAGATTGCATAAGCGCAGCAGGTGGTTACATGCGGGTCCTTACAGTCCTCAGAGCAGCAGTGCGAGCACAAAATGCCATGAAACAAAGGAAAGGACACAGAAGAGTTTCTTGCGCCACAATAACCAGAGGCATCCAGTCCTCCCTGTGTCAACTCCCCTGGGATGTACAAGCCCAGCAGGCTATTCATGTGGAAAATCACCTAAAGAAGGATTAAAATTAGTTCCGCAGAATACCTGTCTGTCCAGCTCCTCTTACCTGATAAATTCCAGCTATGAAGGTCATGGTGGCTCCCACTCTAATTGCATAGCAGCTTTTATCACAGAGTAGCTTCTGCAGTGTCTGATTTGCAGGTGAAACAGTGGTGTTTACGTTCGCTGCTGTACCTGTGAGGACACCGAGCCCAGCTGGCTCTATGTCATAGCCAGCTTTCTGCATTTCCCGATCCACCACTTGTCCCACCATCAGGCAAATCACACCAAAGATGCCAACTGAGATGTGGCGGGAGGTTCCAAATATGAAATAAATAATGCTAGCGAAAAAGGAGGTATAAAGGCCATAAATAGGTTCCTGTCCAGCCAAGAGAGAATAGGCAATTGACTGTGGGACTAGTAAGACCCCCACAATCACACCCGACATTATGTCTCCCAGTAGGTACTCTCTTAGTTTGTATTTAGGAAGCCACTGCAAGACAGGAAAGAAACTGAAAACACAGTCTTTAACTTTTGCTGGAGGGCAGCTGCAAGATTTCTTGGCTTGCTTGACCACCCGAGCCTTCATGCTCCTCTTCTTCTCTTGGGGTTCCAAGAACATTCTGTGATGGAAACTGCGTTTAGCATCATCTCCTTCTAGCATTTCAGTCACTGAATGGACATTGTTGAATTCTGCCATTGCTGACATCCCAAGGACTCCCTAAAAAACATGAAGAAGGACCATTTGCATTAAGCCATAAATGAATGTGCTACATGAGACTTAAGAGAGTGAATGCAGTATTTATGAAAAGCAAGAGCTAAAGGTCTTAGTTCAGCACAGAAAATGCAATTTCCAAGCAAACTTGGAAAGAATGTCCCCATTACACCCCTGTTAAGCAAGGAGGGCAGCTGATATCCCACAGAACAAACCTGCTGCTGGCAGTGTTGTGAAATGGGAAAGAATGCAGCAGCACTGTCTCTCTGGGAGGCTTCCACTATCTGCAGCCTGTTCCACCTTGCAGAGATAAGATGCAGGGTTTATTGTAGTCCAACAGTCACTCCACTTACTGAAAATTAACTACAATTAGTATATTTCTAACATTGCATAGCTTGGCATAAATCACATTTATTTATTTAAAATACGGTGTTTACCAAATAAGTACAGTGATAGCTAACAAGTCTTTACAGTGTTTGGCAAAGAAGATGCAGTCTTTACACAGCGGCTTTATTTCAGCCAGTGACACACCGCAGAGTGCTCTTCACACTTTTAAAAAGCTAGTTTTCAAGCAAATTACACCTAACCAAAACAACACACACAAGTGTAAAACATATGACTGGGTACAAAGGAAGGCAGGCAGAACACATGCTCTAGTATAAGCTGCCTACAAACTGTCCATTGAGGCGGTTATATCAATGCACATTTAATATGGGACATAAGTTGCCAGAAGGTGAGAGAGCAAAGTCTTGATGAGACAAGCCCTAATGAAACTTGATGACACCAACAGTGATTGCCAGCATTCAGACAGCACTGTCAACTTCCAGAAAACATCTAGAATCCTCCAGAAAACTCAGCCCCAACACCTGCTATCACTTGCATGTTGCAGTTGATAAACTTCAGCCAGAAATCAAATCACCTGGTGCTACAGGGGAGTCAAGGCCAGAGACAGCAACAGAAACCCACAAAATCCAACCCTCAGGCTTTCCTTTTGAACACTGCCTTGCTGTCCCAGAGTATTAATAACAACATATTCCTTATGTGCTAATTACACCTCTGTGCAGTGCAAATACCAACCAAACTCACGTTCTATGCAATGTTTACGACTGAATTAATTACCAAATCAATACTGGAGCTAGCAGCGCTGAGGATGCCACTGAAGGGTCCATGCCAAAATTTGTTCACTTAACCACCATTTCGCAAGTAGCTATATAACATTCACTGCCACTAGCACTTCAGCATGAGGCTCTCAGAAAGCATGCAAGGAGTTTAAGTGTGGTGCTTAAACTACCCATTTCCCTTGCAGTCAGCCCATCACTGATCCCACAGCTAGGCAGAGAAAAAGCCTTCTCTTAGACCTCAGTCTAGCCAGCTGGAGCAGACAGTTTCCATTCTTCCATTCCAGGTTTGATGCTGTCACACAGAGCTATCCAAAGTGCCATGTATCAGCCCTACATACAGGTTTACACACAGCCATGCCTCCAGGCATCTGCCAGCTCAGGCAGAGATGAGCTACCTTTGGATCTTCTGGCTAGAAAGACAATTCCAACCCAAGTAATCTACAGTCTTAAAACAGCCTAAGCAAATGACCCTAACCTTATCAAACCCACACGAGAGTAGAAGCAGCTACAATACTTAACATTTAGTTTGATTTCTCTTTCCAGATAAAGATATTCAGAAATCTCTAGAACAGCCTTCCAATCAGAAAGCACTTCAAGCTGAGCAATCTCACTCTTCCAGCTCACACTGTAGTGTACTTCTCCCTAGAGCTACCAGGCTACAGTGTGCAGAGGGCTGTCTAGAGTCACAGATGGAACAGTTGCTGATAGATAGCCAATAGAAAATACCAGAGGCAGAAGTCCGCATTTTATCTGCTCCATGCTGGGATTCCCAAAGGGTGTTTTTATTTACTACAGACCTGGAGACAGTGAGTCTTGCTTTGGCAGGTGAACTACTGCATCCTTTCAAATCACTGAACTCATCTCACTCTTTGCTAGCCTGTCACTGGACTGCCACTGAAAGGGAGCCATGAATTGAACAGAGAACTCCCTGGCTCCAAACTGTGAATAGCATGATGGCATCAGCTGGGGTGGATTTTCTGCTGAAGATAAGGGCTGTATGCCACGTGTTAGGAGATTGCAACCTATACTACTCATGCTTTATGTTACATGCCAGGGCAGACAGAATGGCATTGCCAGGTCTCATGAGCTGTGCAAGGTATTTTACTACTACCTACTTCTCATTCTCCACATCTACCAGATAGTTCTAGGAACTCATCAATACTTTTCTCCAGCTCCTGCCCTGTTCCATACTCTCATACCTCCAACTCTATGCTCAATTCATCTGAACCACACGTGAGGTCTGCAAATCAGAAAGATGGAAATAGCTCCAAGCACAGCAACTGGGGAGAACATGCCACTGTGTAGCTGGTGTTCTGAACACAGGCAGAGGAGCTGCTTAGGGAAAGTCACCTAAAAAAAAGGAAAAAAGAAGCTTTAACACATGGCGAGGTTAGGTGAGACCAAAGCGGAAAATTCCGTAATTTGAACTCAAGTCCTAGTTCAGGTGTCTATGTCCTCCTTTTGCTCCTGGCCCTTTTATCTTGGAGAACTGAAAGTTCTGGATCTAAAGATAAGTCCACCCAGCACTCTATTACAGACAGATTGTTAGGGCTAAGCTTTAAAATGCATTTGTCTCCATATTTGTTCTTGTTAGACAAGTCACTCACCTAATACAACAGCAGGTAAGAGAGGAAAGCTTCAGTTTTGCCCACCTACCTTCTTGATTATTCCAAAGTTCTACCTTACATCCTCCTGGCCATACAAAACTCCTTTATCACATACCTATCTAGACCTTATAATGATGAGGTTCCCTCAGCTAACACCTTCCAATTCAGTATATTTAATGTGTTTTAGAATAATTAGAGGCTCAGAAGAGCTGTAAGAAGAAATGGGATCTTTACAATGATGAAACGAGCACTGCAAGAAATGACATACTCAAGATCACAGTGATCACACGTGGAGGACAACCCATCCCTACCTTGCAGATAACTAATCTCACCCACCCATACTACAAAGTCCGCTCGGGGATTAGTGGGGATTGCACTCAGTCCGTTCAGGATAGCAATTCCAAAAAAACCAAAAACCCAAACAAACCCTACATAGTGAGAATGAACACAGGATACTAAAACACGCGTCTGCTGTACTCCACACATAAGCACAGTCTGTAGTTGTATTTGCTCAAGCAGTTTTATTCATTTCATAAGCACCGAGTTACAAATCAAAAAGCTTTTCACCCAAAGCTCAGCAAATCAATACTGTAAAAGCTGAGGGAAAAGTTCATCCCATGCTACTTTTTATGTGTAGCAAATGACTTCAATTATTTTTTTTTCTGAGATTTTAGTAAAGATTTTAGTAATAAAAATCTTTTTGATTCCCCTGTCCCTCATCCAGCTCACTCAAACCTTAAGAGTTTTTCTTAACATTGCAGGGAACTACGACATGAAACCCCAGTAGTTCAGTGTAGTCCTGCACGGTGCCATAAAGCATCTACAGAGCAGATGATACCCTGTTTTTCAGTCATGTCTAGACTGTAGCAGAATGTTCTAAGTAAAAAAACCCAAAAATAATAAAAAATCCTTTTGGCTACTAAACTCTGAGCATATAACTGGATCTCTGTGTTGACCTGTATGGCAGCTTTCTCTACGTGGCATGAAAAGGTCCTTTCATTACACAGTCACTGCCTCTCATGATGTCAGGACACTAGGAAGTGACAATTTCCAACACCCATTTCACCCTTTTCTGCCTCAAAGCACTGCTCTGTATTATTTTTGTAACTGTTTAGCCCAAGCTTCCCTAGTTAAACTGGATTTTGTTCTTAAAGAAAAAAAAGAAAGCACCCTTTGTCTCAGTATACTGAAGGATATTCTGTATATTTAACTTGGGAAGAAGCTACTGTGCTTTTCATTTTGAAAGCTGCTGTTTACTTAGAATTAATTTCTAGGCATAGAGATCATTTTTATCTGTTCCTTTTGGCCTGAGTAAGATCTTCACAGGATGTCTGACTGCCACAAAGTTGTACTTCAGATACAAAGAAAAAGACTCCGACACACAACCAAGGAAGTTTCCAGTATCTCTCGGTTATCAAGTCAGCACCATAAAGATATGGGGAGGTACTGCATTCTTGAGATCTGGTGACTATTTCTGGATCCCATCTGAACCTTTCTTACTGATCCCATGACAAGGCAGAGGTGAGCTAGCATCTGCTGGTGTCTGTCTTTGGGGAAACACTACCTGCAGCACAGGGCCTTGCTGGCTCGGGCTTCCTTTCTCTGTTGCAGATCAGTCACCTTTACAGTAAGACAATAATGGATTGTGAAGCTCACTCACCTGCCGCAGTAATGTATGCCAAGATTAAACTTAAGATATAAGCATGTAAGAGTAGAAACTAAATCAAAAGCGTTCTTTTTATGACACCAATCTCAGCTTTATTTTTCTAACTTCACGTGCCTGAGTCATGGTTGTATGTGATCAACACCCACCCTCACGTACCCACTTACAGACATGAGAAGTCACATATGCTTAAAAACTAATACATTAGAACACGCAATCTAAAGAAACGTTAACAATTTTTGAAGAGATGTAAAGGAGAAGCAGATGAATCAGAAATCCGAGTTCCACATGAACTAAACCAAAGCTGGGCTACTACCACTGGGTCCACGGAAAAATCACACCCTAAGAGTATAAAAGGAAAGCACAGCACAACATTTGGGTAACTACATCTTTGTCCTTACTCTTCTTGGACAACAGCCTTTTTTCCAAATAATCTCTTAACTGTTGAGGAGCAATAAGGAAGTTCAATATCGCCATGATAACGCCAAGATAGGCACTGGAACAGCATTGTGCGTACCTCAGAAGAAAACTTGTATTTTTGACAAAATTCTCAGGATCCCAACAACACATTCAAGCTGCGAACATTTAGTTCAACAACAGAGTTAAAAATCCTATGAATTCTGAAATTTTGCTATGAACTACAAAACATCGTACCATATTTACCACATTTAAGCAACACATTTGGGAGCAGAGCACTTACTACTGGCACAATAGTAACTCAAGCGGGTAAATCTGTAAAGCCAGACAGCAAAACCTTGCTTGCGTAAAAAACTCAATTTCCTCCTACTTTAAATGTCAGTTCTCCCAAGTGGCAGCAGCAGCAAAGCCACCCCACTGAGGAAGGTCCCGTGGAAGCTGACAGCCCCACTCGCAGCCAGCCCTTCCAGGAAATGCAGCTCACCTCCGAGAAAGCAGCTGTCCATCGATTGCTAGGGTTGCCCTGCCCTGTCTGAAGCAGATCCCTCTCGAAGATAGCCGGCTGTGGCCTCACGAAGGGCTCCAGCAGCTTCCATCCCAATAGGACTCGTTACAGAGTCTGCCAAGGAGCATTTCCAGCAAGTCACTTCCACGTGAGGACCCTCCTCCCTCCCGCCCTTACCGTTAGCTAGGGAAGGCAGAACACTCTATTCGAGTTGTAGTCGAGCAATAGGCAGGGCGGAGGAAGTGCTGCCCCTCGGGCAGCGGCCGCCAGCCCGACCCCTCCGGAGGGAGCAGAGGCCGTGGGCTGCGTGTGCCCGGCGCAGCACTGTGCGTGAGACCCGGCCAGCTCTGAGCGGAAAGGCACGCACAGGGCTTACGCTGGGCAAGGGAATGCTTAAAAAAAAAAATTTAAAAATATTAAAAATCTGCGAACTTACAGCAAGAAGTCCACGCACTCCTTACACTCCTGAAATTGACTATTTTGCTGAGAGCTCGTACGTCACTTTGGAAATCGACCAGTATTTAAGTTTCCAAGAGAACCAAAGGAAATTTGTAGCGCTTTTAATACAACATTTAGTTTCACTCCCGACCTCGGCACCTCTGCCTTTGCACCAGCCCTGTGGCGAGCGGACACCACCGCCCCGGCAGCGAGCGAGCAAGCGCTCCCCTCCTGCCCCCCCTCCGCTTTCAATTCCTACTTTCCTTTTATCTTGAGTCACCGTCTTGCGAGCCGCTCCACAAAGCGGGGTTGTGAGCAGCAGCAGCCGCCGCGGCCCTCGGGAAGCCGAGGCGGGCGCACAGCGAGACCCCACCGCCCTGCCCGTCCCTTCCCCCGTCCCGGAGCCC